>JAWQUT010000055.1:534840-554943 GCA_033807755.1 Ellobium chinense
GGGGGGGGGCGCACTAGCCCAAACAAACAACAAGCATCACAAATGTTACAGATTTTTGCAGGCGGTGCTTCAACCCTTAATTTGCTGACATTGAAGGAGGCTTGGTAGCACCTGTTAAATTACCCAACCTTGCTTGTTCAATCAATAGTGCATGGCGTAACAGAATAGTTGCAATCTTTTTTCCCAATAATGACATCTGGAGTTTTGCAATATAGGTTTTTTGCTGCTTCTCTGGTACAACATTAAAACAAGATGTAAAATCACTTCTTGTTACACTGACACCAATATGAAAGTTTCAGACAACAACCCTTGCAGGCATGACCAGTGCGGTTTATATGTCTCATGTCCAGACTAAAGCCCACTCAAGCGACTTCATACCAGCAGACATGATCACACTAGAATGTATTCAACTCCCGGAGTTTTGAATAAGCATTCTGACATATCTTCCCCTGCCTTTAGCCAGGTATCCCTTTCACAGATGGTTGGTCTGAGGAAAATGTGAACAAAATGTTTCCCAAGGCATTTACAACACAACCATAATCGGAATCGAACTCATGACCATTAGATGTTGAGTCTAGTGCTATAACCATTTGGCCTTGCCAGTTGTCTGATAGTTTTTTTTATCATATATCTACAGTGCCTCCAGAACGACCATCTATCATCAAAGCTCCAGTGATTCCAGTGACTCTCAACCATCCTACAAATATCACGTGCAGGGCAGACAAAGGTTTGTTGTCTTTGTGTAGGGAACTTTACATGTAAGAGAGACAAGTTTGTTGTCTTTGTGTGTACAAAAATTACCTGTAGAGGTATGTTGTCTTTGTATATACTCAAACATTTCATGTTGGATAGACAGAGGTATGTTGTTCTTGCTTGGCAAACATATCATGTAGAACGGTCTCAGTTATTATGTCTGTATGTGTACAGTGATCAACATGTAGAGAAGCATGATCCAAATCTAAAAAAAATAATGGTTTAGTGTGAATGTTACAGGTACGGTAGATAATTGTATGTCATCTTCTTATGCACAAACACTACATGCGCATTTATGGTTACAAACATTTATTCTCATTTATTTTCTCAGCTGTGCCCTTGGTATTTATGGTCATTAACAACTGCGTTTAATTAATGCATGCTCATTTGTAGTACAATCTATGTACTGTATGTTAGTGTATAACAATTTGCAATGTCATCCACAAAATAGGATTTGGAGAAAAATGGGTTGATATAAATTTTTTTGGTGAAATAAAGAGTAGGTGGTATTGTTGCATCTGTGAATATCTGAACAAAATAATACTAGTATTTTGTAGTTTATTCAGTTTGCTGGATGCATCCTCAAGTAGCAGTCTGGCAACTTTTCTTCCTCTCTTCCTCAGGAAAACCAGCAGCTCAGATTACATGGCACCTGGATGGTCAGCGGCTGACCCATGGTGTGAGTACCCACACACAGCCACATGGGAAATACCTTGACACAATCGGTGTGCTCACCTTCAATGCAACCTTAGCTGATGCAGCCAAGAAGATTGAGTGCCAGGCCATCACAGAGTTCATGGAAAGACCCTTCCGCACTGAAGCTACATTGGATGTACAGTGTATGTATATGAGAAAGCCTGAATGGATTCATATGAAAAGTTTTCTTGGCAAAACATTTTGCATACACTTAATTCTGTTTGGCTTTCTATACTAGCATTCCAGTGTATGTTTATAATTGTGTTTTGTCCTCATTACTTCAATGGAAACAGTGGGGGAGTCAGTCCCTCTTTGTAAACTCAGAAGTCTTTGGGCTCCTGTTGACTGTTTTTTTTTCCAGTGTTGATCTGTGTTCATGGCATCTTATCCTTGTACAGGTACTCTAAATGAGTGTGTACATTTTATATCACTATCTTTACTTTGTCCACTGCTTTTTCTGTTTTTTCTAGGTTCATCATGTTTCTGTCATCCTTATTTTTCCCAGATGCCCCTGATCTGCAGATGACCATTAATGTGACGGGACGGAACATTCGAGAACATGACTACATAAGATTTCAGTGTGTGGGACATGCCAATCCAGCCAATGTAATCTGGAGGTAAGGCTTGAGTTTCTCAATCATCTAGATAAAGTTTGTACATTCTTGTGTTCTTGCTGCATTTGCTGTGTTGTTGGTGTCGTTGTTTTGAATTTCAGAGATTTGTTTTTTTCTAAGTGATGAAGTCTGTAATATGGCATTATTATCTCTGCTACTGTTGTTAGTAATGGTACATTCCAAATTTGGTAGCAGTAAATCAAACAATTTGGATTTATATAGCCGACAAAGCCAGCCAGCCACTAAACCACGGATTTTGAAACATGTACATGAGGACTCTTCTATGTCTCCTTTTTCAGATGGTTCCATAATGACCGGGTCATCCAGGATGCCAACTCCAACACTTATCATCTCCACAAAATCACTCCAGACTATAACAATGACAAAATCTCTTGTGAGGCCACTAACTCGGTGGGAAGTACACGAGTTGACAAGATGCTCAATGTGGATTGTGAGTATAGTTTAGAGCCTGTTCATGAAAATAATAACAATTCTGGAGTCCGCATCATGGGATTCCTTGTAAACTCACTGGAGCACCAATTTGCATGGGGTCAGAAAGAAAAAGGAAAAGAAGATTAGGGTCTAATGTAACAGTGCTATCAAATGACGAGATCAAAAGCAAAAAGTTTATTTGTATGCTTTAAGTTATTTTCCTTAGATTGACACCTTCTATTCTGTGAAGTATAGTATCTATTATTTATCTTTTTGTCATCTTTAGCAGTACCATGGGCTTCTAATTCAGGGTTAAGGTGTGGCAAGTTAGGTTAGCTCTAATTTCTTACATACTTATCCCTTGTTTCTTAAATCAGATGGAGCAAGAATATTGGAAATAACTGAAGTAGTTGGAGCAGATGTTGGAAAGTCAGCAGAGCTTGAGTGTGTCGCAGATGGAAATCCAGCACCCAATGTGATATGGAGGCGTAAGGACAGATCAACATATGCCCACCGCACATTGTCCACAAGGAAAACATATCGCATAGAACGTGTGAACAATGAGGATTTTGGCTGGTATGTGTGTACAGCCACAGTGATTGGATTTCCAGACACAAGCAGGGAGGCCATGCTGCTGAAGAATGGTGAGATATATTGTCATTGTCTTGCTAGATACATCATATATGTTTGGCAACTCTCTTTCCGTAAATTGATTGCCAGTGATATTTTGTTGTACTGTGTGAATGCTAGTCATCTGTACCTGTTCAGTGGCGCTGTGGCGCTGTATGATCCCTTCAGCATTCATTACTTGTAATGTAAAGATGTCCGAGCACATAATTTTTTTTAATTTTCTAGATTTTGAGACCCAGGAATAATAGAGGCTTTATTATTCTTATGACTTTTCATGCATCCTAGTGATCTTTCTCTCCAGATCGACCCAACATGAGAAGTGAGAAGCAACAGATGGCCACTGAGAGTGAAAGAGGGAAACTGGAATGCATCGCAAATTCCATCCCCAAACCGAAGTCTATCATATGGTCAAAGGGAGGGAAGGAAATAAATTATGCCATGTCAGGACGGTTTTCCAAGGAGGATAAGGACTTGCTGTATGGTGTGAAAAGTATTCTTCACATACAGAGCGTTCAGTCTGGGGATTTTGGCATGTACAACTGTACAATGGAGAACGATTATGGCACTGCTGTTGATCAGATAGAATTAGTAGAAAAGCGTAAGTAAACTTTCATATTTTTTTTGTGTGGAAGAAAGCCTGTCAGCACAGTGAAAATTCAAAGCAAGCAACAATCATTTGAAATTATCTCTCCCATTATGTGACCTTTGAACACCATAGCCGAGTAGTTTCCCAGCTGATTCAAATGACTATGTTCTCTCAACGGCTGGTCAGATGCAGTGTGCTTGGACAGGCAGCACACAGGCTAGGCTAGCGGGTTGATTGTGTTGCATGGTATGATGATGTTTATGGTGCAACAGCAGCTTAATAGTCCTGCTAATATACTGTTCTGTTTCTTTTACTGCCTACTGTTGCAAACCTCTCCTCCCCATTCGTTTAAGAGGTAAATTCACTAGTTACTAAAAATTCCTGCTTCAGATACCACATACTAAGAATAGCTAAGTGAAATGAAAAATAGTATGTCAAAACTATTGATTGTGCAATTTTTTGTCAGAATTAAATAAATGAGTGCTACTATATATACGAGTGCAGTCTTGATTTACTGACAGTGATATTGACTGTTCGTCTGAAATCCTCTTTCTCCCAACAGATGTGCTTCCAATCACATACATCATAATTGGCATCATAGGAGGACTTGCTGTCATATTTGTCACAGCACTTATCTGTGTCTTGTACCGGCGGTGCAAAAAAGAGGATCAAGGTAGTGTTTTAGGTGAGATTGGCTTTACTGACAAAGATCAGCTTCTTTTGTCGCCTGTTGCTTTGTTATACTAGATAGATGTGTGTGAAAATTTTAACAGCAAGGTCTTTGCTGGACAGGCGGGTTACCAGTTTGTTAATGCTCATAATGCTACATTTCATAAAGAACAGAGCATCTAGCTGCATCTCTCAATTACATCATGGGTGTAAGATGCCTGCTGACTGCTTGGATATCAGCTGAGCCAGTCCGCCCTTTGCCTCTCTTAACTGAGCAGGGCATGAGGAGTTACATGGACATCCATATCAGCTGCAGATAGTAATGACAGTGAACAAATTTGGCCTTTGCGCCACAAGGGTTAAAGAAAGAAGCAGCCGAAAAAGTGATGAAACTTATTTCAAGCTTGTCCATAATGAGATATTTGTTGAGAGTCCTATTGGATGTTGAACATACAAAGATTCCTATGCCATGGAAAATTAAGAAAGGCAACTGCTAGACCATCTAAGACCAAGCAGTGAAAAAAAAAAAAAAGAGGGAGTATTGCTTTCTCATTGATAGGAACTGCAGAAGAGGAAAGAGTACATGCACTGTTCTTGGAAGTGTGTACCTTTATGGAGCTTCATCTGTATTACTGCAGCTGGTTTTTTTTTTGTGTGTGAGCTCTTTAACCTAATCCACTGCTTTTGTCACTGCATGAAATTAGATTATTGTCATCATGATCATCATTACATCATCATTATCATGAATACTAGATTATTTGGAACGCACTATAAGAATTTTTAAAGTTCTGTCCAAATCAGCGTAGGACTAAGAAATATACTTTAATCTTGAAAATTTAAAATAGACTTATATATAATGATATAAAACTTAGAGCTGTATTCAAAGCTACATGTTAACACGGTTAGAAACTTTGAAGGAGGATGAGAAACTTCCCCTTTCAGACCAGACAATGAAAATCTATAAAGAATATACTAGATACCACTAATCCTATGAGGAAAGAAGACTATTTTTTATGTGTTTCACATTGATGGCAGCCAACTTTGTAAGCTGCCAATATCATTGTTATGAATTTGTATTTATGATGACTTCTTAGTATATAAATGATTATTTTTATCCTTGCATGATAGCATTCAGGATAGTTTGTGCAGTAAAAACAGTGCTGACCGAAGATAATCACTAATAAGTAGGTATAAAAGGTCTATTAACCAGTTTCTTCCATGAGAGCACCATACTTTGAAATGAAACATGAGGAAATGCCGTAGTTTGGCATAGAAATTTATAAAGTTGAGTATCATTATGAAGCTAATGATGGTGAAACATTGATCTGCACATATAAATGATTTAAAAATCATTGTGACATGGGAGAAACTAAATAGTGTGGAATATATCTTATTCTGTCCCCCCAGAAAGTTGCAGTGTTGCAAATTTCTGCAAATGTAGGCATTTTCTGCAAAATGGTGCGTATTTTGGCCAAACACTGGACTTTTTCTGCCAGTGTCACACTACTGCGTGAACAGGAACAAAGAAAATGTGTTAAATTTCTACAGTTTTGCAACATTTCAGTAGTAAACAATGTGACCTGATTATGAAACTATTTTTGCAACATTGTTGCAAATTTTGGTGCAATTGTTACCACTTTCTTCACGCAAATATTGGAGGTTTAGATTGCAATTTTCCACAGGGATAGCTTATTACATTATGCAATTTATAACGCAGAAATACAATATACAACAGGACAGCACATGAATATTTAAAGCTCTGTGATTACTAAATTGCCAGTTGTTCTGCATCAGCCCCAAACCTGATTGCAGTAGATTTGCTTGACATCTACAAGCTGATACAAGTCACTGATAATGTGCATGCTCTTACAAATCTGTAGCATTGCCTTAACTTGATTTTGTGTGTGAGGACAGGCATATATTCATATATATAGATGTTGCTTTCTTTCATATTGCCTCATTGCAGATATCACAGACCTAAGCTCTGTGTTAAAGTCTCTAGGTGAAAGAAATCCTTTCTACTAGCACCATTTTTTATCCCATGAAAAATTATTGTAGTGAAATGGATTTTAAGTTCAGAGATAATTTCAAATAAATGTCTACACTTTACTGAGTGGTTATGATGTAAAGATGGTAACATCAAAAATGTATGCCTGCATTTTGTATACTGTTTTTATTTTTGGTATAGATATACCAGGTGGCTCCTTGAAACAAGCGCATTTACAGATGGCTATAATATTTCACGCCTTTCTGGCCATTTCCGTACATCGCAATCTATAAATCTTAAAGAACACATATATATAAAATAAAAAACACTATATACTGTAAGGCACTCAGCTCTCAACCGCTCCAATCCATTTAATTGTTGCAAGTTTCCTTGATCTGTATCACAATAAAAAAATTAAAACACGTGAAATGCCCAGATTGATGTGTTAAATGCTCTTTAAGCATGCTATTGTTAGACAAATGCATTTAAATCTTTAATTTAGACTTTTATCAGTTAAAGAATCATAACACCTGGATATTTCAAATTCACAACGGTCTTATTACCAGACAATATCTGTCTGCTAATGTGTGCCCGATTTCAACTACATAAATTTGGAATATTGGAGTGATGAAGCTCTGCAGTTAGGAAACATATTTTGGTGGCCACCCAATAAATAAATTCAACATTGATATAATCTCATTACCATATTGGATGCAGAGAGGTAGAGTAAATTGTTTTTTTGTTGATAAGAATGAAATCTGAGGTCCATCAAGAATCCAGTCACAAGACTTGCCACACATAACTGTTGTATTTTCTCATTTTTTTTAAAAGATAGGTTTAGATTTGCGGGAGTGGGGGCAAGAACCTCCAGGGTCATGTTGCCCTATTATACCTAACATTTTTTTGCTATCTCCACAAAACTGTCAGGCTAGAGATTTGCTGTGCAGTGCAATGCATGTTTGTTGTAAGTTTGTTTCACTACCTCTCTGCAGCTTGGTCAAGTCTTTTCATACTTTTGTACCATTGTAAAATAAAATTTGTTTAAAATCAACACAGAAGAATGGAATTCTGCACTGTTCACTTTCAGCTTTCATGTAGAAGTATTCTGCTTTCTGAAAAAAGGGGTGAAGTGAGGTAAAAGGCTGAACATAATGACTAGAGATTATTAGCGAAACTGTCTTCATGACATTGATTGTTTGCAAAAAGTTGTCAGAATTTTTGCATGGTTCAGGCTATAAAGTATAAAAACACTACGGAATTGTTCAGTCTGATTTTGTGAGATGAAAAGACTGGTTTTCACCTCATACATAAAGTCATCTCATCATATAATCATTCTGGTTCTTAAAGTCTGCATGCAACAATAGGTGCGTTTCTTCTTCTATCCTTGCCGCCCACAATAAATCAGCCAAAACTGCCGCCACAGGTTCCTACACAGACACGGATAGTTCTTCAGACAAAAAGAGAGAAAAGGCAGATTCACCTAACACCTTGATGGGTCAGTTACGACAGGATTACAACAAGGATATGTACAGATTCTCAGCGGATTACGATGACATGCCATACAAGGTAATCATTGGTTTTCATTTTTAGTATCGACGAGTGTATATGTGTGCATGTGAATGTATATATCATCAGTGTGTTATGGAGCTGATGTTTGGGAGTGGAATTTATAACTTGCTAGGGTGGGAAAGGGATTAGGGATTGTATTCATGTATCCTGCTATTGTCAGCCATCATTGTCAGCTGTTTGCTTGATTATCTTTCACTTTCATAAAGACTAGTATCTTTTTTAAAGAATAAAACTATTGTTATCTTTGTGTAAATACCAATGGATCACTCAAAGTAGTATAATAGTCACAGAGTCATTATTGCTGATGGTGAATAGTGGTGATGTCCATTTATTAAAGTAAAGTGACCCTAGAGCCATAAACTGGCCCTTCAGGTTCAGCATATTAATGGCATCTGATGGCTGCAAAGAGGCCAAATCTGGAGTGGTTTTTTTTTCTTCCAGGAGAAAGAAGATGCCATCAAGAATAGAATGGCCAACTCTGTAACTAGGCAGATGAAGCAAATCCAGTAATACACATAGATTTGGCTGTTTTGCTCTAAGAATAACCTAAGAGCCCATAGGACTAAGTCAATTTGTTCACAAGGTGTTTTTGTGTGTTACTGCTCACTCTCATAATGAGATGTTTCTAGAAAAATGTACCCCAGGCTAAAATCTTGAATACACTCGAGTTGCTAGAGTTTTTGCACAGGATGGGATGTTCCATGGACCTGGTCCAGATACCTTCCTGAAAACAAAGCAAGATGATTTGTTAGGTGAAATATTTGATAATAAAAGCTGCTTACGTTCATGGAATAGACACTTTTCTGCAACATGTTTATAAGAATCTCTATAGGGACTTTAGGAGCTTGGCTGTAAACTGCAGCTCTTTTGCAGTTTCCCTCCCCCCACCCATTAATGGAGTTTGGAAAATAAAACAGTTCATGTTTGCAAGTCATCAACAATAATTTACGTAGCTGTTATTCTGGCAAGAGTATTTATTTCTCACACCTAGCAATCATCTCAGATCATCTAGAATGTTTATTTATTTGTTATCCACCATCTTGCAAATTTCCCAGACTGTCAACAGAGATGGCAAAAGGGAGAACCACTCCCTTCTCTCCTGGGCCAACTGTCGCAAATGGAGACAGGTTTCATCTTCGGTCTCAATGAACAGCTTTTCATATCTTTTCAATGTCCTTAATTTAATCCGGTTGATTTGTTTCAGTGGTCCTTTTCATCTCCTACCTGCTCCTGTTGCCAGCTGCTTTAAATTGTTTTCTTCATGATTACCTGAGATCAGTTTTTGATATTCTATATTTAGATTTCATCCCTAATGATTGCATTATATGCCATCTAAGAAGAACAGGGAAGATTCTGAGAGCTGTAAATATCAAGAAAGAAAACAGAATAGCTATGGCAGAGAGAGACAAGCATGAAAAAAGGGAAATGAAACTCATGCTTGGAAAAAAAAATTTACAAATTCAAGAATGTCAAAAACAAATTTTGCTATTCAGATGCAGTGCTGCACATTGTTGCAGAGAATGGGTGTTATTTCTTTCTTTCCATGAAGTATGTGAAGAGCAGTTATAAGAGCTTTTTATTTAATTTTGGCATTAGGAAAAGTTTGCTTTCAAGATCTAAGTTGCACTCATGAATAAGGTTAGATCAAAGAAAAGCTGAAGAGTAAATACATGTTAATGACAATCTCATAATCTTTCCCTGATGCAGCTTTGTTCAGATGTTGCATGCTTCATCCTTATTCTGTTATTATTTCATTATAACCTTGTTTGTTTGTTATGGGATGGGGAGGGAAGTATAGCACAAGGTATCTTTTAAAACCTCTCATGCACACTTTAAATCTATTATCCATTTCATTTTGAATTATCATCATACGCCTTGAAAGACATCATTAGATCTCTCATTAAAAGTTTTTTAACAGCGTACATCTACTATTTACAATATAACAACATAAATTCAGTTTTTGTTTGTGCCATTCAATAAATTATAGGCTCTTCATTAATGAGCATTTTGCAATCATAAATTACTTCAAACACATCTTCTCATCCAATGTGCTGCACAGAATGAATGTCTTGTTTGTTTGTAATGAAGTTGGTGAACTTGTGTCCATCCATTCATCTTCCTCTACTACTAAATTAAATTCTAAAGTTACTGTGGTTCAGTGAATGAGGTTCAACCAAAGTTACTTTTATTGACTTCAGTAACTTACAACATGTTTACCAGTGTTACGCCACACATGTTTTGGTCAACTTGAATATAACAAAATATTGAAAGATTATGCCCTGGGTCCTCAGACATGTCAGACCTTCCCTTTTTGTACATTCCTCTCCTCTTCCCCAAAAACAAACCTTTTCATTTCTTACAATGGACTTAGCACTTACTTTGGTAAAATGTGAGTTGAACAACACTGATTCCTCTAAAGAAATTTCCAAGAAAAACTCAAAGGGGCAAAATGACTTAACAAGTTCAAGATGGCACACGCTCAATGCTTTTAATTCCATTATTCCCTGCCGCTGCATTATAACTTGTATATATGCTTTTATAGAGCTTGATTTAAGCTTTATTGTATGGCTATTTCAAGTTTTTATTATGTTGCATTTAATGCACTGATGTACGGAAGTTACTTCTGGAAAAGATTATGAGTATTGATAGAACTGTAATTGGATTGTTTAATAAACTAAACTTGACAGTGGAGCTGTCTGCTGACATTTCTTTGAACCTTTAAACCAATATGCAGTGTAAAGATGCTTTACTTAAAATATTTTGCTTTTGTAGAAGACCTCATGCTTTTTAAACTGAAAATAGAATGAACTAGACAATTTTCCTCAATTTTTTTAATGAACTGAAGTAGTCATATGAAGCAGTTATTACAGTATTCATTTCCTTGCAACTTTTAGAAGTTGATGATTTCATTCTGTCCAGTTTAGAAGCCATCTTGGTTTCATATTCAAGGATCACTAGGACTTAAAAGATCTTGCAGTGTAGGAAAGTCTTGGATCTTTTGACATTGCCCTTCATAGCCCACAATCCTCTTTAAAAAGAAAGTGAAATCAGAGTAACTGGAAAACAGTGTTTTTTCATGTTCCGAGTAAAAAGAAACTACGAAAACATTCCTCAGGTTTGTGCAACAAACATGGCTTGACTCAATTTATGTTTCAGTAAACATCAAATAATAGCACCATGTTTATGACTGCTTACATAATTGCATTGTGTTTTTACAGGAACAACAGGCAAAGGGGAACAACAATGGATACGGTTTTATCGAGCCTTATGAGACGTATTCAGATACGCAGATATATGATGGGGAGTACGTACACAGAGGAGAAGATCTGGTACCAGATAGGTAAGGAAGGAAATATTTTGATTTATAGAATTAATAAGATATACTTTTGTGCTAGACTTTTTTAGAATTATTTTACCACACCAAAATGGATGCCTCTCGACTGTTGAAATATCTATTTTTGCAAGATGCTCTTTGGCTGAATTATTACAGTGTTAAATTCACTGTCCCAAAGTTATTTAACAAATCAGCCATCTGAATCAGCCAGCCAGGACAATCAATTTCATATTTGCCATGGCCTCAGAGTGAGAATGGCACTGGCCTGTTTAAGCCACATGGCAGCTTTGGATTTCCTAGTTTAGCCACATGGAAAGCCTTTATTGGCGTTTTCTGAAAGGTCATTTCTACCATACTCATGCTGTAAGTACCTTTCACAATTTCTTGAATCCATTTGTCTATATATCGGGTGCATGGCTATGGGTGGAATGCTAGTGGTCAGTACTGATTAGTTTGCAGCATCACTATATATTATTCATCTAGTTGAAAAAGTTCCTGAATGCTTTGGCCACTAATTCACAAAGTGAAATTGTGTTTGTGGAACATAGTGACTTCATTTATATTATATATTATAATCATTTAGAATCACTGTATTTTTTAATGTCTTTCAGGTTTGATCCAATGTACAGCTCAGGCACGGGCTACAGTATGAGCAGTTTCAGGGCCAATAATCTTGATGCAACAACACCGCCACCTACAATGACTCGCTTAACTCCCATGCATATGAGTAATTCCAAACTGGCAACGGATGTATAGGGACACTTGAACTCCATGGGATTTTTTCAATCTGCCTCTTCATTCATCGGTTACAATGTTGTTCAGTACATTTAATGTTTATGATGTTTGCATTAGACTGCACTAGCACTGGGACGAAAATCTTCAAGCACTTTTGATGTGAGTGTTAAGGTATAGGTTACTTTGGATTTGCTTGTGTATTGCCAGTGATATTGGCAGATGATGACTGCAGCTTCAACTTTCACTTTGCTGTGTGGGAGTATTGGTGATTGTCAGAGAGAGCTCTTCATGGAAGGGAAAGACATGCCCTCACAAAGAGGATGGTCAGCTTCCGGAAGATTTCACAAATACTATTACCCCATCTTCTAAGCAGTGCCCTGAAGCTACTCTCCTGAATGCAAAGGACATTTTCAATTCCCAGGAGAGGTCTAAACCTGTGTGAAAAAGGACAGGACAGAGGCCCTCTTCATTACCCAAAAGGGCAACACATCAGATAATTTATTATGACAAGGCTGAAAGGGAATAATTATGCCTTGTATGACAATGCACAGATTCCATCCTCATGATCATAGCCTTCTTATCATACTGTCAATCAATGCAAAGGAAATCACCATTACCAGAGGACTTAAATCCTTATCAAACTTGCTGGACGTCTACATGAGGCTGTTCACTCATCATGAAGGACTGACATATAATTTGTGCATCATTTTCAGTGGTACTTTTTGGAGCGAAATTTGTGCATTATACATGTTCAATAGTGCATTTTACCAGTTATGTCCAATTGTGTATCGTAAAATTCCTCTGTGTGCATCATCCCCTTCATTGCATATCTTAAACAATGTTGACATTTATGATTTATAACTGATTTTGCCATGGTTCATCAAAAAATCAAAGAGATCAATAAATGTGTGCATCGTTTATGTCATTGTGGCAAAATAAGGTAAAATGCTGGCAGTATAGCTAGGGGGAATTTTTTAAATTGCTATAAGATCTCTTTCATGCATTCACTAGTTTCAGTACATCATTTCTGTGACAATATCCAGATGCTCTCCTACCTTATACTTTGTCTAGTGTGAAAGGCAGGATTAAGAAAGAAAGCACAAAGAGTTCTGAGTAATAATGTCCAGAGATAAGGCCTCTGGTGCTTTTTCAGTCCTAACCCTTCTTTTAATCCTATCCTGAATCCAAGCACTAGGTGGGGCCAGATTTAAACAAGTATGTGGATGGTTTCCCTGAGTCCCATAAGTTTACTGAATCCTTGTCATGTGCAGTCAAACCTGGTGTCTGATTCACGTACACAATGAGTTTTCATGTTTGAATAAATAATGATTTATGAAGACAGCCACTGGTACCTGATTCGAGTCAGCGGAAAATAATTTTCCGCCTGGAATGGATGTTTTAGTAGAAAGCCAAGATCTCTAAGATTACCAGCTAGACAAGTGATTTGATGTCCTGGGGTAATGATAATGTGAAGATGGGTGAACAGGAAAGTGCCAAAGTTGTAGTGTATAGTCTCCATATGAAGAATGTTTTTTCCAAAAAATGCAGTAAATGCACTTTCATTGAAGAATGACCTGATGCATTTCTGTGTTAATTGTTTCAAAATCTAATCTGCAATCCATTAGAATTTACAACATTTAACATTTAGTAAAATTGTATGTATGAAGAGCAACTACCTTAAAAGTTATTTCCATTTGTTTTCAAAAATATATTCTAGACCATTTATTGAGTTTTGGAAAACGACCTTCATATATAGCCACATTTGTGTGACTCCCCATCACCATTTCATGAGTGTCAGTTTAGAGCTCATAGCCCTTGATTATGGTCTGACTGAAAAGCAAGTTAAACTGAGGCACTTAGGAAATCTAGTTTTTTTAACTTTGCAAGATGATGTAGTGCAATAATATTAGCTGTCCCTGTGTTCTGAGACGGCAACTGCTCAGCAGTTTTACATAAATAGACTGCATAAACCAGGTTCACAATTTACGGAGCATGTTAAAATCTTATAGGTCAGTTGTCAATGATGCACATGTTGACTAGCTAGGAAACTATAACAGAAAACCCAGACAGAAACATAAAGAACATTAAGGTCTATACAAAGATTCTTAAAGGAGAGTTTCACCTTATTTGTAAAAGATGATGTCCAGATTAGGCTTGAGTGACTTTAAGTTGTTACAGATAAGCACTGCATCTTAAGGTTAATTTTGATCTTTCATATGCTTAAGATTAATTTTGTACTTAAAGATCAGTCATCTGTTTCATATTATCACTTTTCAAATTCTGAAATCAGACTGTTTGTTACCTTTCAGTATTCCCTGGTTGATTCATATCACACATCACTGTAGTAATGAAACCGAGTTTTGTTCCTCCATAAGTTATGTTGTTTCTTTTCATCGTATGTTATGAAGTGTGTGAAATTAGCTGTTGTGTTGAGAATCAAAAAGTGAGGGTGTTTTGGATGTTGTTTCAACAAATTTTTATTTGCGAAAAATTGGTTTCTAGGTTTTGTTTCTGCAAATACAATAATGTGATAATTAGATTATATTGTGTCTATTTTGTTTTAGCACTGATCCTCTAGCTGCTTCAGGAATGTCTTTGAATATTTTTTCACTTGTCTATTAACTGCTTATGTGTATAGAAACTGTGCTGTGGAATTCTGATACTTATTGTAGTTTCTAATTGTATTGCCAGACAGGCCCAGACTACATACAGTAACTTCACATTAAAGGGACAGAGGTAGTTACTTGTTTCTCAGCCTTATACGTCCACATTATTTTTTCCATATAGATTGTTGCATCACTCTCTGAGTAAGAGGAATATACCCTCATCCGACAAGTGTTTTGGCCCTTTGATTTCCAGACATTCTAAAGGGGTTGGGTGATAATTGGGTCATGAATTCGATGTTTGCTCATGTGTCAGCACTAATTGTCTGCACATATTTTTCACTTATGACATCAGGCACGAGTGATGGCAGTGAAAGTGGTTGGAAATGCTGACATTTTAGCGATGTTTTTCAGGAATGGTCAAGCGGAAGAAACATGTACGCAGGTACCTAGGTTTTGAAAAATAATGTTGATTTTTAAAGGCTGTCAAAAAAATATCTACTCCCGTCCCTCTAGATTATAGTGTAAATAAAACCAAATAAAACTAATAGTCAGAGCAGAGGATAGTAAAACTGTTCCTCTTTGAGTCTTAAATGAGAGCCATTTGAGTTAGTCACATTTCTCTTTTATTCCCAGCAATATTGTAATTTTGCACTAATGCTTAATGGCAATAAAAATTCTGCGTGCCTACTCTCTTCCTTCATACTTCATGACTTCACCCTTGTACAGTATGTAAATACCCCAATGTACACTGCTTTGTTCCCAAAGGTTTTCATGCCATCTTTGCTAGACTCATGATATAAGCCTAAGAATCTGACTGTGTGTCTTCATATCTAGATATAAATTTATCATTTCTTCAGAGTGGGAATCTTTTCTCCTCTTGTAAGCTATGGAAATTGCCGCCTAGAAATAGTACTTTCACAAGTTCTTAAAGTCACTTATCGACTTATGACAGTATTAATACAGGGTGGCAGAATGTTAAGTACCCATCAAATATTTAATAAATCATGATCAGTAACCCAGGTTTAGAAACTGAATGAAAGCTATCTGGGATTCCAAAATATAAGATAATACTTACCGGTACTCTGAAGGTCATGATTCTTAAAATTTGCCAAAAATTACTTTGTCCATGATACTTTCTGCGTTTACTCAAAGTTAATTTGTAAGCATATAGTGTCTGCAATGCAGTACAGTAGAACTCATTTAAACACGACAGTGCTTAATCTAAAATCTTGGTTAATCTGATAAAAAAGATAAATTCTGTCCAAATCCCTTTTTATTTGTGGTAAACTTTGACCATTAACGTAGGACTTTTGATAACATGACAAATGAGGTGCTGGCAAGAGGAAAAAATGATGGAGAGGAAAAAATAAGCTGCTGCCATAGCAATTTACCCTCCTCTTGTCCATTGGTGGTATGGCATGTGAAGATTAGGTCAAGCGCATCAATCAAAGATGATGTTAACATTTGCCTAACCCCATTAAAATCATCACCCAGATACACTGCTATCTGACAGCATCCACTGTACGGTAAATGGATAGTAAGAAATTCATTTAATCCAGGGATAATTTGGCTGGTTCCTTTAATTTTTAAGTTTTGTGTTATCAAAGTTCTATTGTAATCAGTCTTTTGGTATGAAATTGAAGTTAGTCATTCAAAATACGATAGAAGGGTTTGTGTGTTCAGTACAGATGTGTTTATTACAGTCAGTGAGGTGAGACACAGGGTTGAAACCAGATTTGATTTTAAAGAGACGGAATTTCCAGTCTTTTGTAATGTCGTTTCTATGAGCTCAAAGACTTTCTGTTTTTTTTTCTCTTTTTTCAAGACCTGCTTCCATTTCTGAATTCTAAGAATCAAAATCCTTGTGTGTTGCATTTGATGTAGTCCATGGCCAAAGTTTTGTGTATATAACTAACTACTGCAAAGCAATCAATCTTTGTTTGTGGGTTGTGATATTGACAGAGTGGCTGTATGACCATGTTGTGATGAATGACAAAATGTGCTTCAATAACAGTTAATCCTGCTATAAACTGATAATGTTTGACTGCCTGAACTTAAATTTGTTGCCTGTATAATTATTGATAAATATTGTGTCACACAAGTTCGCCATTGTATTTTTCCCCCATGGCTTTTTAAAGCTCTGCCTTTGGAATTGCCTGGCCATGGAGCGAGGGAATTTGCTGCCTCATTCTAAACAATGGCATGACAGTTTTGCTGCTGCAGACCTCTTGTTTAATTCCATAAATTATTTAATGTATTTGCAAAAAATATCCATCAGTAATTTATTAGTGTTGTGCAATATGTCTGTTTCTGCTATCCTGCAGAAATATTGATTATTATATTATTGTGTTGTCTATGACAGAAAATTCAGCCAGTTGTAGATTTGGGCACAACATTTAAGAAAATGGATAGGGACAGAAAACTTGATGTGCAGCTGGGTTGTTTTGTTTTTGAGTAAAAATGTCATTTCATCCCATTCATTAAAGTTAATGAGAATAATGTTTCCTTTACTGAGTGCACATAAATATTATGAACCAAACAAATATGAAATGCATAGACTGGCATGTATTAAGAATTTTTTAACATATAGATTGTTGCAGTTTCATGGAACATCTCTGTGTGTGCAATTTACTTGAAATTTGTGCGAAAGCAGTAATAGAGTTTATTAGGTAATAATATCATGCAGTGTCATTACAGTCTTTTTTATAAGCATTTCAAATAACAGCACTGTGTTCAGGGTGAGAATGGGTTGTAATCTACACTGATGCTTTGAAGTTTCTAGTGAAGTTTACTTTCATTATAATAAACTATATTCTTGTCATTTCATGATGTTTCCTGACTAGTTTAGACAAAGTGGTCAATTACGGGAGAATCGTTCAAATTGCCTTTGTTATTGTTAAAATCACTGAACAAGATTTTAGCTATTTGAACTTGAGATTATTAGCCCCATTAATAAAATTTATAATTTTTTTTTTCCTTGTTTCCATGAATACCTGCTATGTGTCATAATGATGAAGTACTTACGTGAATTACTGTGTTCTGGCAGTGTTGATGGTTTGAGTGTTTTTTTGCCAGCATGTGTGAGCATACATATTTTTATAACATTAAAAAAGGTTTATCTTCATAGCTTCTTGCACAGCCACCCTTGCATTTAAGTGGAGGATTATCAGTAGCATTTCATCACTGTGTACACTGTCATCCCTACTGTACTGCTGCAGCTAGCATCACTTTTGTGAATGTATTGACACAAATCACAGACGAACCTATTTTAGGGGAAGTTGAGGAAAGGGTTAAAGGTTAGAAACTACGCAAGAGCAGTAAGACAGACATGACTCACAGAAAAGATGGAAGGTTTTCGAAAACCGAGGAGTGTTTTTTTTCTGGTTAGTCCATGTAGTGATATTTTTGAAGTACATTTCCACATTAAAACAAAACTAAAAAATTACAAGCAAAATCTCCAAGAGGTCTTGCTTGCTCTGAAAAAGTAGGTTGTATTTCAGTCGTCTCAATTAGGAATTTTGTCCTGTATCAGAGTAACATGTGCTGTATTCATTTAGAAGAATATGCCCAAGTGATCTCGTAAGTAATTGATTCTGAAATATGGAAAATTCAAGAGCAGCTCCCGCTGAATTATTTTCGTTCGCCTCTAAAGCATACTGGAATTGCCTGCTTTTTGGGAACCATCAATAGCTATTTCGCTTTTCCATGACACCAGTTGGGAACTGTGCTTTTTGCCTGTCCGTAAGCCTCTGTGCTCTTTCTGAGCTTTGCATTTTCTAGAGAAAAGTCGTATTTGAGGGCTATAGTATTTATCCAGCATCTGCTTGTGATATGAAGGAGAGATTCAGAGCGGTTCATTTTTTATTGTAAATGAGGGATATGATATTGTAGAATTATGTTCCTTCAATAGGACAAACCAGTATCAAACTGCAAGCAAAATGACAGGTCTTGGATATTATAAATTTGACCATGTGTTTGTATGCATGTATGAGAAATGTACCCTCGTCAGTCATAATGATTATCAAAATTCATTGTTCCCATTGCAAAGTGATAAATTGCCATAGCTCTGAAAAGCAAATTTGAGCGCTTTGAAATCAGAACAAGGAATTGATTCATAAGTCGAACAAACGAAAAAAATCATGTGAAAGAATGATCAAGCACCGGATTCATTTTTCTGTCTTTAATTTGTTCAGAAATTTCAAATCTTCACAGAATATGCCTCTTCTATGACAATGTTGCATAAATGTTTGCTTGCTTTTAAAAGGCGGATGAATGCTGTTTTCATAAATAATAATGTTAATATTTTTCAATCATAGACTCTATAATATAGATGGGATTTTATGATATTACGTCATTTTGTCTGGTGTAGCAAGTTGTATACCACCTCCCTCCCTTATGCGTGTATCTACTGCTTGTCAAGACATTAATATTTCTACTCTTCACACCCCGCAGATAAAGCAGTTGACTTGTCCTAAGGACATCATGAAATATATCTGGAAGGGAGTCCATCAAGAAGTTAGGGGTGTCAGGAGTGTAAATATTTAAATGGTTTTGGTCCGGCAACCCTTTGCACACTTCCCAACAAGTTTCATATGATTAGTTTAGCATATCAGTAATCATATGGATATTTCTGTTCCAGTAAAAATGTTTGTTTCTTACAGCAATCACCTGTGAATACATATTCTTGATGTTACCATTTGTTTTGCCTGGTTGCATCATTTCGTCTATATGTGCTTGTCATGTTCTTGTCTCAGGTATTGAGAAAACTGATCGCTGGCAATCAGATGCGTATGTGTCCTGGTAAGTCAGTCAATACAAATAACCTGTCCATTAATGATTCATTTGATTGCTTGTTTGAAATCATGTCTGTCCATATGTTTGTATGTAAGTTTGATTTTTTTTTTTTGTCGCTACACACCGGCCATACATAAAATATCAATAAAATTGTTTGGATTAATGTAGGTTTTGACATTTTGTTTTCTCATTGGAATGAAAGGGTCAGTATGTATGAATAGCCAAAGGCAGTTTGTATCATGGTGATGGTGGTGGTGTTTGTTATTGCTGTTGCCACCAACAAGGCAGACCAGTATCACAACAAATTGTTAAGCAGATTATCATATCTACTATGAAGGAGGAATGGATGAATAACTGGGCATTGGCTAAAACAGGCAGAGCTGTAATTCTTTTCATGACATGCCCAAAGCCTAAGGACCCAATTAATTCCCTCAAATTCGCCATAAGTAATCCACATCTGAATCATTTCCAGCTGCAGATTGTTCCACTTTGCCCTCTATGTGACTGCCCAAAAGAAACAGGGAAACAGAAGTACCTCTCACTCAACCTAGACCTTGGAAATACCTTATACTCAAACCACAAACAGCTGGAAAAAAATACATACTACACCATAGCATACCACCGAAGGGTTCAAGCCCAGATGATTGCTGGATCGGGAAAGCAAAAGTATCAGTCACTAGCTCACATGATTCTTCCTA
>JAWQUT010000055.1:554995-602636 GCA_033807755.1 Ellobium chinense
CCTTGCCAAAGGGCACCCATTTCAGCTTAATTATTTGAATTTTATTTCGTCGAGATTACAAAACAAATTACTCAGGTTTCGTATGACTTAATGCCATTCGCTTATGAAGTAGCTTACTGATCAAAACAAATTTGTATTAACTTTTAAATACAGGAGGGATGAAAGACTAATTTATTTTCATTTTACGCTTTGAAGAGTGATTCTTTGGACGTACACTCTACTGGTGAATGTGTTAAAGTCTTCGGGCTACTTGACGTGACTTGCTGATTCAAAGTATTTGGTAACCCTGCTTCGTAATGATAGACAAACATACTATTACTGATAATCTTCAAATAATGAGTGATAGTTATTAGAAATATCTCCTTGGTACCTTTGAGAAATTTGAAAAGGAACTTTCATTCGCTAGATGCAGTTTTTGCAAGTCAAGCTGAACTTGAGGAAATAGCAAAAATTATATCCTCACGAAACAGAAAACACTTCTACAATATCACAGCAGGCATTAAAGGTTTACAACGCAGCAAATGACAAGTACCCATTCCTTTATTCAAATAATGAAATCAACAAGTCACAGCAACAAACTTTTTTGAAATCAACAAATGGAACTCAGTTCTGTAATATGCATTAAATACTAGAAAATACAAAAACAGCTGCAGGCAAAGAGATAGGGCAGAAACAAGGTTACTGTTTCATCTATGCCTAACCTTTCTTCCCGTATTCATCTCATTATGAGCGGCCAAGCTTTACTGTCAGATAGATTATGCTCAAGAAAATAATATGGCATCCAAAATATTCCACTCCCTGATCTGAAATCCCTCTTATGAAATACAGAATGTTTATGAATGCTTGATGATCCATAACATTCCTGTCCTTGCTGCCCAATGTAGAAAATCTTTGCAGTGATTCTCATTTCTACACCATAGTATATGCTTATTCATTCAGCTTACAATTTCAGCTCTTCCCTCCATCCCTCCATCTCCCCAAAGAGGCAGATAGACATAGAAAGCTCTTCATTGTGCCAGTGTATACAAATCTTCATGAGAAAACAGATACTGATGATACACTGTTATACAGGCTTTAACACTGCAGCGCCACTGAAATCTGCTCAGGTCATTTAATTTGTTCACTCTAACACAATACAAAGCATGCTAGGTATATTTAAATACTGTATTCCTATTCCAAAAACACTGCTGTACACTTCAAATTGTTTAAGTACCCTTCATGCACTTGAAACAATAGACCACCAAAGGAATGTTGTTATTTTTGCTCCTTGCCAAGAGGGGGTCACTTTTTTCCTTCTCTCCCAATCACTCCCAGGTCACTTCCCTCTGACCATTCCCCACTAGTTCTCCTTCAAATAGGCTACCATGGCAAAATTTTAGGGTTAAACTGTAGGTTCATGGGAGCTTTCAAAGTAGCACAGGGTATGTCATCAAGAGAACTGGCTATTTTGAGAGATATCAAACTCTTAACTGGGCCATAAGAATGATCTAAGGCATATAATTCAGCAGCACTGGCACCATTTTGTAGGGAAATGAATGTGCTTGACAGCTGACAGTTGCATATTTCTCCAGGGAACTAACAAAGGCTACCAACACCTCATCCAATCCATCTCAGTGAGTGAGACTCTTGAAAATTTTCTGTATCCCTATGCAAATATACCTCACCACAGGAATATCATTCTCTGTCATGAAAGAAGCAAGAAAGAGACACTTCAACAGTACAGAATGCATCACTATTGACTACTCAAAACATATGTAGGAAATAATTAAATGTGGGGAGGGGTTAAGGTTTGTGACACCTATTAGAAGGGCAAATCACTCATAGTGTACAAGCCAATTAATCCGCTAATATATAAAATCCCCCTTTTTGGGGGGCCCTGCCAGCCAGTGTTGGGGTGTAGAAATGTGTAAAATGACCTGTGATCTAACTAAAGCATCCAATTTTAAAGATCCAGGTACAATTTGAGTCTTCTAGATAAAAAATAAAATGTGTAGGCCTATGTATTCGCACGCGGTCAAAACCAGCCAAATGAAAATTTGGGGACCAAATCAGAATTTGAGGTGATCTTTTTCAAAAGACATTTGTGAAAAATTTTGGGCGTTGACCCCCCTTTTTCTTCCCGTTAAAAGATCGGGCAAAAGAAGTACTTTAACCTCCATGGAAGAAATTTCCTCAAATCACAGTGGTAAATTTAGAATAACACAAAATGTTAATAGGGCCAAAAGAAGAAAAAAACAATAGGTGTCAAAGACCCTAACTTTATCAGGGGGAGTTACTCTTTCAAATCCCCTAAGGAGTAAGGTCTTAAGGTTACAGGCCTGTAACTGTACTTTCAATATTTGGGTCCTGCTGCTTTAAAGATTCTATTTCATCTGTCCCTTTCCCCTCTTTTGGCATGCCCTGCTTCAAGTAATAAGGGCTCCAGGGGACAAATTTTGATATCATGATACACTGTGTCCATTTCACTTTATTTTGCCAGTCACTAATTAGCCCTTGGCTGGAACTGCCAGGTCAAGGGTGTGGTCAGGCGGAAGAGGAGGGATTTGGCGTTTCACTAAATAATCTCTTTCTCTCTCTCTCTATACATATATATTTCTCTCACTCCTCTTTCTCTCCCTCTCTCTCCCCCCTCTCTCTCTCTCTCTCTCTCTCTCTCTCTCTCTCTCTCTCTCTTTCTCTCTGCGTGCGTGCGTGTGTTAGGTGCAGTTTCAGAGGATTCCATTCAGTA
This sequence comes from Ellobium chinense, assembly GCA_033807755.1. Lineage (NCBI taxonomy): Eukaryota > Metazoa > Mollusca > Gastropoda > Ellobiida > Ellobiidae > Ellobium > Ellobium chinense. The sequence goes on from JAWQUT010000055.1 coordinate 557,724, forward strand.
TTCAGAAATATATATTATGGGCCTTTTCACCTTTCCACTTCATGAAGAGTGTCCATTTCGGATATGTCAGAGGCTAAACATTCATAATTTCTGTTCATTACACCCCCTCCTCCCCCCCCCCCCCCCCCCNCACCCTACCATTCCCGGCTCCATTTTGTTTGTGGACCAGATGTATGGATTTTGTGACTCCAGAAGAATATGTGTTGATATGCCAGGTCGCTCACTGGGTTCTTCAGACTTAAGACGAGCACTCACAGGCAAGTTCATTCAGAAATGCTTAGAAATGTCTGCTTCCTAGTGCCTCATGGCCCTTCGACAAGATATAACAGATATATAATCCCAAACGTTGGATGCAAACTGAAATAAATTTCATTGTACACCTGGCTTCATACTTTTCCTTTCGAAAAGGAAATTACTGTATTTTCATGTTCGGTCGGTGACATCAAAAGTGGGAACAACTCAAAGGGAAGCTGTGGTTCTAAGTATATCAAATAGCTGTATACGATCTTTGGTATGTCCAGAGTCACGAGGTCCACACCTCATGTCCACAAAAAAAAAAATGGGGGGAATGGGGGGGGNGGGGGGAATGGGGGGGGGGAGAGAAGGAGAATGAAGATGAGGCGAAATTTTGAACTTTTAGCCTCTGATGGAATCGAAATGATCACTCCTTACAATAATGAAGAAGAGTGTAACCACAGGCACCATAATATTGTTTTGTTTTTTTTAACCGCAGGCATCACAATATTGTTTTGGTTCCCTCCTTTACATAGAATGCTCTACTGCTCAGAGATCCGCTGCCAACACGAAACAACGTGGAAAAATATGAGAAGATCCTCGAGAAAACTGGGAGTTGGCAAGTCTGACACATGTTATAGGGGATGTTTCTGAATGTTCTAGGTTAGCTCTGGATTAGTCAAGCTCTGACCTTTCAGAGGACCAGCATCATAATGCATGGCATAGAACTGTTAAACAGGAGGGAAATTTTCCATAATATGCGCCCCAGGGAGGAATTCCATATGCGTGCCAGCAAGATTTCCGCATGCAACACACCGATCTAACAACATACCCTAACCCTAACCATAACCCTAACCCCACATCTAAGCTTCAGAGATACTATTTCCCATATGGTGTGACAGAACTGTTTCTAAAAAGTTGTGTTGATATTCTGAACCAAATGCAACGTCTGTCTCCTACTGAAATTGTCGCTTTGAATGGATAGAACCTACGTTGACTAGAGTTTCCGATGCAGCACGGGCTATGAAACCGGTGCATTTGACTGGCTAGCAAGTGAACTTATATAACTGTGTAAGCCTTCCACGCTGTGAGCACAGTTCACACAAGTCTAAACTTGACACGGTCGCTGTCATATTTTGGCAGCTCACTACGTAAAATACTTCATAAATTCAGACTCATCACACACAACAACGGATTTAGGGATAGACCATTAACCGTAAGCATAATCAGGCGCGTCGCGTCCATGTAATCTATGAATCTAAAATTACCGAAATATTGTCGCATTTAGCCTATCCAATACAGTTTAGCTAATCTGAAATATTTTGTAAAATTTTCAAACATCACACTTTTATTATTCAACCAACAGACCTTTTACAAGCATTGACAATACGACTTTGTTGCGGTTAACTATTTTTACTCGCGGATAATATGAAGGCCCATACACTGTTTCACAGATTCAGCGCTCCCATATGCACAGTATATTGATTTAAGGCTGTGTTACGAGAAGAACTATTTTAAAAAAGCTGGCAAGTAATCTGAGGAGAGACTAGTTGAGACCGTTTCCGTGAACAGTTTCCCGGATTTTTCTTGGTTCCTTCGCAGCCAAATACCGGATTGTTTGGGTCTTTTTAAAAGCCGTTGGCTTCCAAATAACTGACTGGTTCTTTGGCTCTTTTCAGGCTGCAGTGGACATTAGATCAAAATTGACTGATTTTCTATGCAAAAAGAATTTGAAGTGACACGGCTTCATTGGAACAATGAAACACCTATGAACAAGCCCAAAACTGCATCTATTTAACAGTCGTCCCTTAGGCTTTAATGTATACAGAAAAGTTGATGACAATTATAATAGCCGTGTATATCCAGTGCCAAAGCAGTTCGTAGTAAATGTCTTGTCTTATGCGAAATCTTAATCCAGGTCGGCCATTGATGGTTTCAGACAGCTGATTGGATGCAAGTGCTAGATTACCAAAAATATCACCCTCGCTACGCCCCTGCGCATGTGTTGATCACGACGAATACTAGGTTTTTACGTGATGAACTGTAAAGAAAGGGGCNGGGGGGGGGGCACCTTTTTTTATGTGTGCTCAGGATTCGGGTAATCTGTATAGACTATACCCCACCCTCCTCCTCCCTCGACATCCCTTCCCCCGCCTAGGCCAAACAGAAAGTATGAAGACAGTGACTTGCCGCAACGCTTTATTAAACTGAAGAGAAGGGGAAAAAAATTAAAAATAAATATAGCCAATATCAAGCAGTGCAGTCTACTCCAGTTCACCAAAGAGTCAGTTCAGGTCACGTTCAGTTCACTGAGGCCCCCAAAAAACTAAATTCAAGGTTAGCTCAGTTCTATGCAAAACTTAGCGGTTTTAACATCATATCTGCATGTAGTTCCTCTTGGTTTAGAAATCGGAATTCGGTTCTAATTTTCGAGTAGATGGGAACTAAACTGAAATTTAGGTAGAAAATTAAAAGTTCAGATCAAGCACTCAAAATAGCTACAGTTCAGGTTCAGATCCAGATCAATTCATCTATAGTAGCTTTCAAACGTATTTCAAGTTCAAATGAACTGAACTTAAGTTCACGAATTGCGTTCATATCATCTCAGTTCAGTCCAACCATAGCTACCTCAGCATCTGCTCTTTTTTTAAAAAGCATTGGTAAGACCAGCTTTGGAGGAAGTGGTACCACACCTGCAGTGCTACACAGGGCCGTAACTGGCTCATCCATCCTCCCCTCACCCCATCCGCTTGGAGGGGGGGGGGCTCCCGCCAGTTTCATTTTTATCAATCCTTAACAAATAAACAACAAAACAGCAACAAAGGCGATGAAGATCGCGACTTTGTTTAATGTTTTAACCAGTTTTGAACTGCACCCAGGGATAGATCCTTGATTGTTGTCGAGGAAAGGGGATTAACATGGGACGCTTGTAACCGTCGGAGGCAGGAGCATAATCTTCAGGGTGGGTGGGGGAATGATCCAAGGACATGGTCCCGTTCAAAATTTAAAAAAAAAAAAGAAGGAAGCAAAGAACCAATTCGGGCAATGTACGTGAAAATGTTTTATCATAATTTGTCACCTTTTAACGTATTTTGTTAGGAAAAAATACAAACATAAAAACAACCCCATCGCCTTTGAAATTAATCTACAGGGCTTCGGACCATCCCGAGAATAATCATGTTTAAAACATGATGTAGAAAGAGCCATTACGGGCCATTACTGATTAAAATTTAGGAGAACATTTTTGTCATCACTTATTTCAAGTTGCTCTTTAGAAAACGGAAAAAATATAACTTCTACCTGGATAAATAATTATACTAACTCCATGTGGTCTGCATCGTGCACTTGCAACATGTGTCAGCTATCCTATCATTTCACCTTGAGCTACACAAAATCACCCTTAGCAGTTAGCACCGATTGCCAGATTGCCACCAACATGCAGAAACTTCCATCCCCTTCTTCTCTAGTGTCAGCCGTCCTATCATTTTCACAATGAGCTGCACAAATTCGCCCTTAGCACTTGCCAGATTGTCACTGACATGCGGAAACTTTCACCCCCTCTTCTCTAGTGTCAGCCGTCCTATCATTTTCACCATGAGCTGCATGAATTCACTCTTAGCACTTGCCACATTGCCACCGATTTATGAGGAAAAATTCGTCCACCTCTATTTCCAGGCGCAGCGAATTAGTAAGAACAGGGACAATCCTAGTTTCACAAGTGCTAAGAATGAGGACATAAATGAGAACCAACAGTCTATTGTTGTATTTTCATTCAGTTTATTTGATGGTTTCTTGGTTTTTCAGTGACAAATGAACAGGCAAGAAGCACATCTTAGCATACACATACACTGAATAAATAATTTTAAAAAAAAAACTCTTGTATGACACAAACACTGAAGCAAATAAGCTATAGAGAAATGTATAAGTGTGTGGTTATATTATGGACTGTAATATCACTGTGCAAAGTCCACTATCTAAAGAACAAAGGACAAACTTCTCTGAAGCATGGCCATGAGAGAATAGATGTGATGGCTCAAATTCACATAGACCTAAAAGCCCGCACTATTTGAGGAACATGCCTTCACCTGACACCATTAACAAAACAGTTTTGAGTTTTGAATGTTTTGAGTGTTTATGTCTTCCTTCGTGGTTCACCATGCAACACTAATTTTAACTGTGAGATGGGCACACATTTTGCAAAGCTTGCACAGGGTATTTGCTACAGTCATCCACTGAATGCTGCCTGGTGACTGACACATGTAACTGACTCTCTGAAGATTGGCTGGTTTCAAAATGACATGAAATTATCATACTAAAGTTGTATAATTTCCAAGAATAGTCCATGATATAGGCCTAAATAATGAGAAAGTTTCATTGGCCTAGTGAATGTGCAGAACATCTTATTACATAATAAGTATTCCACTTGACGTTGACAGATGATCTCATAGCAAGGTGATAGTCCTTGAGTGGTATATGGGAGAGGACATGTATCTCTTCAGTCTTCAGTGAGTCCAACTAAAACATAACTCCCAATATTGTCTTGTACTGTGGTCAGTTCCATAAAATGTGCAGGCAAAATGTAATCACTGTGGCAGTAAGTAGCTGTACAAAGACAGTAAAAACAAGTGCACTTATGTCACCATGCTGTCACCAATTTCTCAATCTTTTCCATTTTCTATATGACTTGGCCCCTGTGCACTCCCTTATGCCAAAATATATTAAAATTTTCACGCCACAAATTTTTCTCTGCCCTCTTAATGAGCTGTTATACTTCCTGGGGTATGTAAATATAAATTATAGTTGTCCGCAATCAGAAGCAGCCACAGCACTCAAGCAATATACAATGAACATTACAAAAAAAAAAGATCATGTCTGCAATAATATGAACCCACTTTGGTCATTTATATTATATAACTGTGTTTCATGAACATCTGGATATGCAAAACACAAGATATTTTCAACTCCTTGGCACATTTTGACTCATGTACTCATGAAAGAGTTGGTAAATACCAAATACCAAGCTTAAAACAAAAGCCCAATTACACCGTAAATGCATAAAAATATTTATCCAAAAAAGCACTGAAAAATGCTCAATTCCCATCCTGTTGGTTGTGTGTGCTAGCTATCACTAGACTAGCCTGTCGTTGGTACTGTAAATACATGAGCACACCAGCACCAGTTCTTTATCTTGGTGCATGGCAGAGCCTGAGTCATCTAAACCATGTGCATGAAAGTTCTCGTCACCAATGAATTTTCCTGAATATTGCACTCCACCTCCCCTTCCTTCCGTTACCATCACCCTAGTGTTTAATGAAACAATGATCATTGACAGAGCAAAAGCAACTAAAACTTCACAAAAACCTAAGTTATGCTGTTCTTTTAAAAAAAAAACAAAAAAAAACTTGTGTGTCTGTTCGGTGCCCCAAATAAACAAACTCATCTATTTAGCTCCCATACACTGCAATTTGTGCATTAAGAACACATACCTGTAAAGGAGATGGTACTGTCCATTTCTAACTCACTTGTTTGCATGTGACAAGTGGTAATGGTGGGCCTATATTAACACCATAACCATTCCTTTACCTCCATCATTTCCTCCCACCTTGCCCCAATTTCTTCTCCACCATCCATCACATGATGAGATGTGACCAAAAATAGGTATTCTGAGCCCTATAGCAAGGTTTCTAGCAGTCATATGTAGCAACTCAGGTTTTGGCGGACCCTCAATAAATTATTCACAGACTAAAATATGTGACTGCACAAAAGTTATCAGATCTGAATTGACATTTCAGTAATAAAATGAGTATTACGGAGGCAAGCACAAAACAGAGCAAATATTAAAAAAAAAAATTATATTGTCTTGACTAGACAAGCTGTAGTTCAGTATATTAAAGCTCAGAGCCAAAATAACCAAAAACAAAATCTGGTGATTTATTGCAATGTAAAAGTTAAAAACAATGGTTAAAGATATGAACATATGAATAATTGCTGCAACTAAAAATGCACGTAAAATGTCAACAAAAAATAAAGTCTCACTGACAGTCCAAAATTTGACACCTGAACAAGTGAAATGTAATTCTCAAAACTAAGCACTGGTATTATGCATCGCTGCAAAACAATTAAGCATGATATTTATATTGGCTGTACTATGGGAAGGTGTTAAGACCAGCAACATTAATGCAGAGAAAATGGGCAGATATTAAGCACCATAACTGTATGGAGTCAGAAATGATAGAAACCAGTGCACAATAGAAACCAGTGCACAATAGAAACCAGTGCACAACACTTGGGGGAAACAGATTGTGGTTCCATTATTAACATGATGTGATGGATTTAGAAAGTTGAAATGTGTAGTGTGTATATGTGACTAAAGCTTCTCATCTGTATTCCCCTCTTTACTATTAAATGACAGGAATATATTCACTCATTCATATAAGATTTTCTGAAAGGAACCTAATGACCATACCATTTCATGTTTTGACTTTATAAGATCTAGACAAAACTGTGATCGTAGCTTTCTTATGTTTCTTGTAGTACTTTGATGATAAACTGAAAAGCCATCAGCTGTGCACTGTCAGTAAAATCTTTACAGAATTCAACATGTACATAAATGTTTATATCCCAAAATACCATTGGACATTTGTTCTTTTATTTCACTATGGAAGTCCAAGTCATGCCGCTGTCAAAACCTAACTGATAAGACGTAATGATGAAAGATAAAGCAAGATGTATACTCATGCATGAAAACAATGATTTCCTGTATGCTGACAACATATATAGCTAGAGCTTCACATTAAAATCCATGTACATGTAGTTGAAATGTGAAAAATGTACAATATTCAAAGACACAGCGATTTTTGTGTGAAATGTAAAGCAATATTCCTGGCACTGCATAAACTTTTACTGACCAAACAGGAAGTGTTGCAGTGTAACTTCAGATTCATTATGAGTATTCTGTATGATCTGAATGAAGACGTGCGCAACCTAATTGAATATGAAACTTGAAAATGATTCCTAGATTTCTGTGGCCCCATGCATGAACTTGATAACCAATATGATTAAAAAAAACCAACAAAACTTAGGATATTGCCAAGAAAAAAACAACAAACAATTCATACATCATCCTCAAATATTTGGGAGTTTTGTAGTCTTGTGAGTATATTGTAAATGCTGTATCAGTTTGGTATTCTTATCTCTTTATTCTGTAATTTTACTTTCAGAGTTTCAGAGCCGTTTTCTTCAGCTTAACAAAATGCTGGATTATCAAGTTCTTTGAGAATGGGACAACAGATTCATTAGTTCACATTTGTCAGTTACATACTCGGAATTCTGATAACTTCCACATGAGGACCTCATTATCTGACCTCACCACACAAGCCTCAGACCAGAACCACACAAATAAGGACTGACTATAAAGCTATACATACAAAATTTGTGACTATCCGTTTGCCTGTTAAACCACATTATGGGAAGCCAAGCTACTTCAAAAATCTATACATACAAAATTTGTGACTATCTGTTTGCCTGTTAAACCACATTATGGGAAGCCAAGCTACTTCAAAAAAGGACATAGCACGTACTGTCAGGCCAATAAGTGCCAGTTTCCCAAACCCCAGAAAAGAACACAGCTTTTGAAGAAACAGCAGCTTGGAAATGTTCACAATTTAGTGAGAGCTGGCTGAAACAAGAATGAAATTTGAATAGAGACATTGCATTGGTTAGAGGTGACATCACAAATGAAATAATGAAACAGATGTGCCAACACTACTGTAAGGCCAAATAGACAGCCCCATTATTATGACTTTGTTTCAATATAAAGAGGAATTCCAACCCACCTATCCCATCTTCCTTATCAGATTATGTAAATATATTACTAACCAGGTTCCTTCACTGTTTTGCCTGCTAAACATTTCACACAAACATCACAGCTGGAATGTTCTGATTTTCATGATGTGTCATGTTATGATGTGAGGATCAATACGAAACTTTTACAAGCACAATATAAACATGCTAAAAACTTTAATATTCATAAAAAGCACAAAGTGAGAGTTTGCTAGAAGTAATGTTGGTGCTTGGAGGTTAAAAAAAGGATTCTGTAGTATAGGGTGACTTTATCATAAAGGGTGGAGCATTGCAGGATGTGACAAACAGCTGAAGAACATTGTAAAAATAAACAGTTACAACCTTCACAATGGCTGCAGGTAAGTTGACATACATTGAAGATCAAATGGATGAACAGTATTTTAGTGTTTCTTTCTTAATAACATTTTTTCTTACCCATCACTGTTCACTACTGTGAACTGATCTTATTTTGTTCTTCTGCATGTACATTTTTAGAGCACTTCTCAACAAAAATTATTCCTTCACATTAATATGTTATGTTCTGTAAATTAGGTTTCATTTGTTCTTCAGAACTTTCAGTGCTGATGAAAATTGAATTGTCTAAGGGACTGTTCAACAAGCTATGAATGAGAACAAATTTTAATACAGCTGGTTCTGTTCAACTCTATACATTATCTTTTCATAAACTCGTAACTTTCAAAGACCAGAATGGTTGCTGTAAGCTGGGAGCTGGCTAAAAATAAAGACTTTCATCGTATCCCTAACTTATTAGCAACTCTCTGCATGTTTTCTTAAAGCAGCAAATAAGCAGAGCCAACAGTATCTGTATCAAAATATATTTACACTGAGCAGTTACATGAGATCTTATGTATGACATGATCAACGTTAAGACGCATGAATGAACCACTTTTTTTAAAAATGATGCAGAAAGTTGTTAAAGTCAAGAAAAAATAAGCAGCTTACAACACACAACTGTCTTACAACCTGTCTAAATGTGGCTTAAGTCAATTTCTGATGAAATGAAGTTACTGGTATGATATGGTACTTCAGGGAAAAAAAGAATAGTTTTGACCCAACATTATTCAAACCTGAGAAAGAAAGGAGTCACCCCTGCGCAATGGAAAATATTATTAGAAAATTGCAATTGAAGAACAATTTTTCACATAAAAAGTAGTGTATTCTGCTTCATAAGCATAAAAACTCAATTTTATCTTCACTTAGTTACCACCTACCCATACCATCAATAGTTGTATGTACAGAAATGATTTTATTCTCGATTTCTGCAACAAATGAAAATTTAATATTGGATGTTTCAATCACTTTTGCAATCTGATATCTCAGTTCTAAATTTAGCGACATAAGCCTTATCTTCACTGGTTGAAAGACAAATCTTTCTTATAAGTCATTATTCCGTGACTTGTTCCCTCAAAGCAATAAAGAGAGTGAGCAAGGCTGCTTAGTGGATATGTGAATAATTGTAAGGTGATCTATCTGATCCAAAGAAACTTTGAATTGCAAATGCATATCAAAACCCTCTAAAGTCACAACACAAACTCATTTGTAACACCTTACTCACACTTGCATAAACATGGCAAATGCATTGCACAAGAAACTTAAGCATACATAGTACTGAAAAGCATGAAGTGGTACACTCAAACACATACATTATGAAAACACTTTGTGAGAAACTTCCGGTTTTCTAAAACACTCTCCAAATCATAAAGTAAGAGTTGGCTTTGATTAGTTATTATATGGATATTACAAAGTATGCTTAACCCCTTCACTGCTACAAGCATTTCCCCCTCGTGCCATCATTCTCTAAAAACAGAAACAACTGGCTTTTAGAGGAACTAAATCTCATTGTTCAAAAGTATGACTGTGCCCAGATACAGGCCAAACAAAACAGTGATTTTGAATGACGTATGGCGTACATCAACAGCGCATTGGACCACCTCAGATTTCATGATGTACAGCATACGTCAAAAGAGCAGTAAAGGGGTTAATAAAAATGTTTTGGGATATCCAGTGAATTTCATAATATACATGTTTGAGTGTATTTTAAATTCACATGGACACAAAAATGTCATCATGGATTTCTAATCTGAAAGAATGAAAGGGTAAAGTGAATAATTCAATGAACAACTGTCATGATATAAAAAGTCGAGAATAAAAGAATCTGCAGACTGAGATATGCAAAACAAAGACGTAATGACGTTTGAAAGTCTATGGAATAAACCACCAGGTGTAGGCACAGATAAGGAAAAAAAATCTCATCCCTTTCAACAAATCTTTGAACAGTTCTGTAAGTAAAGGGAATATATTTGAGGCTTTGCCTAACAAAACACTTCTTTTATGCCTAACTAGTATTCGTCTTGTTCCTAACATGATGACAAAGTTAGTCTTGTATCCATCATGCTGTTTGAACAGTTATGCAACTCTGTATAGCAATGCCAATTGTTATCTGTTATTGGGTCAAAACACAACTGCATGATCTCTTTTTGTTCATGCCATCATCATTATGTGCAAAAATCCTGTCACACTGGAGTCTGCACTGCCTATTCACTTACAACACAATTTGTGCTTGCTAGAAGACTATTTTCATGGGGCAGAAAGGGAAAAAGAACGGGAGAACACAGCTCATCAAAAGCACTACCACCACAAGAAAACCAGGAGAATAAGAGTCCATAAACATCACCATCTTATTATGTCAAATTTTTTCCACCAAATTCAGCATATTCCTCTCTCTTTCTCATCCTACAAAAAATGGTACTCTAGTAAGCATCAATTACGAACAAACTCCACTGTCACATTAGAAAAATGCACCTCTTGGCAAAGCCTCCCATATTTCCTCACAGAACCATCAAGAGACCATCAGCTTAAATGAAAAGGAACACTTCTGACAGATCACTGCTTCTTATAGAAATAAAAATATCAGATCACTATTGAAACCGAAACAAATGTATAAAGTAGAGAATGAATGCAAAAGTCCTGAAGAAACACGACAATGAAATGTGGCAGTAGCATAAAAATCAGTGGCAATTATATGAAATGTCTCCGTATAGTATATATTACAGTTTCATTAAAAGCTAACACATCTAGTCAGTAGTCATAAAGAATATGTCAAAAAGAAAAAATAGCAAAAAATGGCTGTCAAGTTTATAACATCATTAATAACATTATTCTGTGTCTGGCTGTGTCTCTTCTGATGTGAAAAATACCAAACAATACAATAAATGGACAACAGCTGTATCTAACTGTATTATGAAAATTTCACTAACTGGGTTTTATTATAGAAAGCAAGTTCACTCTTCGCTCCTTTGTCCTTTCAAAGAATATAAATGGGCTCCTCGCTGAAAAAGAGGCATAATAATCCCATGCAACCACTTCAGGACTAAGGGCACGCACATATTATGTCCAGCAAAATGATGCCATTTCATGACCAGTCATGGACAAGGGAGAATCGTTTGTGGTAAAGACAGTCTAATTTTATTAAGGATATATCATCGGTGTCTGATGCTTAATAGACCAAGTCAAAGACTTTATTATGTCCCTTCTTTTTTTTTTTCACTTACATTTGTAACAGATGCATTTTTGAAAATATCAAGAACAGCACACGATCAAACTAGCCTAGTCTGGTGCTTTCTAATGCTGACAGTGCAAAACAGGCAAGTCAGTTTTTATTGCTTGACTCAACCTAGTTTCATCTGCCTTCTAATTGGGCAGATTACTTTGCCCTAAGACATTGTTTTCTTTCTCCTCAAAAATTTTCCATTCCAGATAGGGCCAGTTTCATCTCACACCATCAATGTATTAAATGACTTCCCTCAAATCTTGAAAGTATGCATTGTAAAAAACACAAGGCTGTTGCCCCTGGTCCCTAAATTTTGGACGGTTCATAATTTCTGATATCCCATATTAGTCTTCATTAAGTGAATATGTGAAAATGATATCAATCTCTAGACTGTATTCTTTATTTACCAGATGTCTGATAATGTAAACAATAGTAAATGAAATAGTATAGTGAGAAAAACTGTACATTATATAAATCCTGGTACAGAGTGTGGAGACTATATACAAGAGATATTACATCTATGAGCAATGAGGACATTATTTACAGTGGGTCATCAGCTTCAATCCCAATTTATTCTCAAATAAGAAGCTCTGAAACAAAATGATGGTGTGCATGTTACATGTTTCTCAACAGAGTGACACACCGTGACTTCTACTGTGATGCCTAGAATGTCAGTTACACCACAGCATCAAACTTGTGGCTACATTGTCTAATATGTCTTGCAGCCAGTCAAAATGAAACCTGAGTTGCAGTACTTTCATCAATTAAAATGCATTTGACATACAATTATTTTCAACTGAGATGTTGTCATTTGAAGTGGCAAAGGGTCATTTCTATGCAATGGCAAATATTCTGAGGAAATCCCAAGTTAAAAGCAATTTTACTTTATAAATAACATGTAACCTATCCCAAAAGTACCCCAGATTTTTCTACCATTTCTTGTCATTCATCCTTCACACATGTATTAACATGCAGAAAACTGCTCGTATTTTCAATTTCCACAACAACCAAAGATATTGCTTGTATTTTCAATTTCCACAACAACCAAATATTTTATGTCAAAAGATCCTGTTCATCTTTTGACAGTCATATCTCGGTTCCAACTCTGATGACAAATGCCTCAATATGACTGGCTGCAAATTATATTCCATTTGAATGAACAACCAAACTTTGTAAACACACCTCCACAAAAGGATTCTTTGACTTGCTTATTTAGACAGTTTAAGATCATAAAACACTTTGCATGCAATGCATTAATGGCTTCAGCTACAGATCAGCATTTTGTCCTCCTTTGATCTCCAATAAAATAAACAAAAACTGATGCCAGCATCTCCATCCCATCCCTCGTTATCCCCAGAATATATGCTAGGGGTGGTTTTACAGGGTATATGGTATTCTAAAATCAGATGTTCAGTGCAGTACCGGTATTATGGTGGTTTTTTTATGATTCAAAAATCCACTCTTGGTTACAGCAAAAAAAAAAAGTCTTGCTTGTGGTGGCAGTATCAATTACATTTAGCAGCGAAGTAATGACATATCAAGTATACATCAACACGATGGACTGATGGCTAAAATGTTAATGAAAACACAACCTTCAGTAATGCCTCAACAGTGGAGTATATTTATTATGATGAAAAAGTGGTGAAATCTTGGATGCTTCTTTCTGAGGATACTGTCAGAAATGGGGATGATCAATAACCTACGTTCACATTGTTTAAAATCACAGCTTTGGAGAACGTGTTGAAACTTGGCCATCACATACAATTATTTCCTGGACTTGGACAGTACTTAAATAGAAGTATTTCTGTAAAAATCAATTTATATTTTGTCATACATACCTTGCATGTTAGAGAGGTATTAAATTGTACTGTTTTTGATTTACAGTGAGTCATTGTTAATATCCAAAATCCGGCTTTTCTCAAATTTTTACCATATTCTTTTATGACCGACAAAGTCTTTAGATAGTATAAAATTAATGAGATGAAGCAGAAACCATTAATAAAAAAAACTTGTACAAATTAATCAAACAGTAGGTGAAATTCTAGATTCAGTTCCCCCTCAAAAAGCAGCTGAGTCTCCAGTGTCCAGTGAAAGCAAGTGGTCAGGTAAACTAGCGAAGTCAATGTGGACATCTGCGTTGACCACGAGGTGGGACAGGACTTCAAGGATTTCCTGGTATGAAGGACGCTCCTCTGGGATGGTGTGCCAGCAACGCAGCAGCAGCTCATACCTGGATAAAGAACACAATAGAAACAAAATATATGAAAAGTCACACCACTTCAGATTAATATAATATCCAAGATGGCCAGACAACTCAACGATTTTATCAACTCCTTAGGGAGCACATAGTGCCCCCATTTTACAAGTGCTGCAAAAGTACCCCATCATTTAGACAATTGCTTTTACTGGAAGAATCAAAACCATGGTCTTATAAATTGATCAAGTGTACAGCACTGTAACCATTTAGGCACACTGCTCCAGATCAAATTATTTTTGTGTCCAATTCAAGTGCAAGGAGGCTGTTGTTTAAAGTAACAGCACCTGCAGAAGCAATGTGTTATCAAATATGCTAGATCATGTTCATTTCTACACTAAAAAAATTTTGTTGTGTGAGTATGTGAAATGTGTCTAGGAACATGGACAAGTGCTCAGATATTATTTCAGGTGAAAAAGAGACAAGGAGTTATCTTTGCTTAGTATACAATTCTGTGGAATGCACTGTTTTTTAAACAAAGACAATTTTTCTCTTCGGATAAACAAATCTGTTGTTACTTGAAATGCATATGCCAAGCCCTATATTCAATTAACCCATAGCTCTACATAACACATGATTTAACACATGATAACGATGATGATTAGGTGCAACAGAAGGTACATTTGTACATGCTGTATCATATTTCATAAATGTACTTACAACTCTGAGCTGCAGTGCTGTGGTTTAGGCATCCTGAAGCCATTTTTCACACTCTCCACCACCTCATGGGGGCCCATGGTTGGGTACGGGGTAGTTCCTGATTCAGATAGAAATTTCCAAGTATAAATAACTGAAACAACTCCAACTCTCTCTCTATATAAATATTTATCTCATACTGACGCTCTCCTGAAATACTCACTGCAGGATTATGCCAAACTTTCTTCATTACAGGATCAACATCTTTATAATGGTCAATATAGCGCTACTCACAGACATCTGAAAAGTTTACACAAAATCGATATTTGTAAAAAAAAATGTTATTAATTAACAGAAATTTAATTTCTAATCTCATATCAGTAATGGGAGTAGTGCAACAAGCGACTGACAGGCTCATATCACCATTCTTTCTATTACATTACATCTTCTTGCGTTTCTCTTCCTCTGTGTTCCGGATTGGCTGAGCATGTATAGTAAATCACAAGATAGACTGTTTCCAAGAAACCAAAGAAGAGGCATGACAATTTTCGTAAAAGTAAAGAAAAAGTATCAACAAGACTCCTAAGGTATACAGAATGGTTATGGGCAACCCCTTCCCTCTGTGAGCACGATACTGACATATTTATGTCTATGTGATTTCTATATACAGAAACTTTTTTAAATACAGTGTAAGACTGTCAAAATATCTTCACCTATTCTCTCTCACTCTTCCTCTCTCTGTCTCTTTCTCTCTCCTTCAAAACTCAATGCAAACAATCTGTTCATCAAAAGCCTGCCTTAACACAGCCTTGCCAAGTGCAAGCTCTCCCAAGCCATGGGATCAGCTGTGGCTCTTGTTGTATTCCCTTTCTCTCTCTGTCCCTCTTTACTTCAACTACAGCACTGAAACTTGCAATGCTTCTACAACATGCAGTCTCAATATAATCTCACCAAAGTGCAGGATCTCCCAGGCAACAATGCCGTATGACCAGGTGTCTGTCTTCACGTTGTACACATTGCTCTGAAGACTCTCTGGGGCAGTCCAGCGGACGGGAACAGAGTTCTAGAAAGAAAATTTGTAACAGATGTTAGAACACAGCAAGTCATCCCTGGTATCCTGGATACTAGACGTTAAATCTTGAAACTCTTCTGTACTACATAATTCATCTAATATGCCTCATAAAAGCTCAAATTTATCCATAGTTGCTACCCATATGCCCACAAAATCAATGTTTTTGCGTACAGTAATGATTTTACATTCAAGTTCCGCAACAAACAACTATTTGAAATCAGATGGCTTTTTTCAACTTTAACATCTGATATCTCATTTCCTAGTTTCACAACATAATCCTTATTTTGATCGCCAACAAAATATTTGATAGTTTCACAACATAAGTCTTTTTTCGTCAGCAACAAGACATTTGACAGGCAGAATAGAAAGGACCCCCATACTAGGATGGCTAAATGCAAACATGTTAATACTCACTGACTCATACAAGTTCCTCTCTGTGATCTCATTTGCAAACCCAAAGCCTGACAGTTTGCAAATACCTCCTTTTGCCACCAGAATTTTACATGAGCGCAGTCGGTAGTAGATGAGCTGTGAGAAAGACATTGAAAAGCAAGTGCCAATCAGAAGGTACTCTTCGTATCATTAGACCAATCATTCTCTTCTAAGTGAGGAGTGATATCTGTTGCATAGGAACTGATGGTTTCACTTAAGCCTCTCCTAAAATTGCTGTCTGTTCCCAATTTCAGTTCCCAATTTAATTTTTGCAGCTAGCTCACACAACTGCTATGAAATCAGAGTTTCAACTGAAGCAAGTTTCTAAAGAATCATGAACTCACATTTGGAGGACATTCTCATGTGGTGGGGCTGAGTAAGGCAAGTCTCCACAATAGATATAAAATTTTGATATTAGAAAAAAGATCAAGCTTTGAATAACAACATATACTTGCTTTCCTAAAGAGAGCATTTCCAAAGTACGCTACTGTATTAACCTTTTTTCACTGATTATACTAAAGTAACCCGACTCCGTATGTCTTTATCTGCTCATTCCATATTTCACTTAAATCATTTTTTGATGATTTGAGTTGTTTATATCACTATGATCTTCCATTCATCTTCAATCTCCGATTAATACAAATGTGGACTTTTAACTCATTATTATATCCCAATTTTACAAGTCACCCTTGTCTGCCTCATTATTTTGCTTTGAACAACTGGTTCAGAGAACTAAATTTCTCTTAGCTTCAAAAAGTAACTTAGGCAAATATGAAATGAGCATGACATCTTTATGTATGTAGGCATTAAAACAAAAAACAGTCAGAAGAAAAAAATGCAGCCACCTTTCCCACCCCCCTCATCCCTTCTTCCTCAAAGATGAATATTAGGTAGGGAAAAAACATCTCAAGCAGAAGGAAAGAAAAATCTGCTAACATAGTGATGATACAAGGGAGACAACGATGCTTAGCCTGGATGGAAATGTAATTATCTTCCCTTCAAACTGGTAAACTATGCATCCATCCAACAGAAACAGGTCCTCTTCTGTACAGGACAGTAAGTAAAGCTGAAATAGAGCAAGACAAATAATCATCCTTACCTTGAACTTCTCCAGGTGATCTAATCCACTGGCCACTTGAGCTGCCAAGGCCAGTAACTTCTGTGAGGTCAGGGCCTGTTTTTTGGTCATGCTGACACTAGGCTTGTCTCCCCTACCTATCATGACCTGCTGGTGTCCTGGGCTGTGACGCTGAAGAAACTGTTGAAGTGTTCCTTCATTGGCAAGTTCCATCATCATCAGCCATGGCTCTGTGTTGGTTAAGAACAAAAATCATAACAAATTCTGTTCTGTATACCAGTATCTATTACTGAACCAATTTACTGAGCGGGGTGCAAATGCCACCTCTCACCAGTCCCACTCTATAGATCTTGCTTCACTCAAAAATTACGGTCCCTCATAAAGAACTTCTGAGTTTTACATCCACTCCCAAAAGCTCCACTTCAAAACTTGGCATCACTCTTGATTATTACCAAAACAAGGGACAAGCACTGTATGCCCTAGCCTGACAAAGTGACAACTTTCAACATTTTTTTATCATCACTTCGTAAATATTTGACAAGACACATTGATAGAATAACATTGTGTTTACATAAAGACCGTCGAATTTCATCAGAAATTTAGTCAAAGTTTAGAAATGAGGACTAGTGGGAGTTATTTATGTCAGTAGTACAGCTTGTTTTCATACCACTGTATTCATTATTCATATGCTTTTTAAGGAAGGAAAGAAGGACTTGACTACTCTTATCATACTCGAAAATATCACCAATCAGGAATTTCCCCCAAATCATATACCTCGCAGGAAATGTTAACCAGTGCACCATAATTGCAGCTACCTTCAACATGATGCTCTTCAACTTGAACTACTTGCTTAATATTTTTTCCAGAGATTCAAATATAATGCTACTGTTCAAGCACTTGAATTCTGGCATACTTTTCCCAAGCACTGACAATGCTATCATCATAGACACATACAAATCATCTTACCATTGGCAGTGTAGCTGCCTACAAGCCTGATAACGTTGGCATGAGCTGGCAGCATCTTCAAGACTTCAAGCTCAGCAGTGAAGAAATGTCTCTCTTTATCACTGGCTTCTCCTGAGGTAAGAGAGTTAATCTTATATTATCAAGAGTACAAACTGGACTGTCCAATATAAAAATTGCAAGAAATCGTCACTGTGCTATGAAAATAGCCAAAGTCAGACCATAGGCCATGACTGAATAAGGATACCACGATATATATGAGCTCAACATACAAGTTGTTAGCCAGTGTTGACATATTAAGAACTTTAAAATGCGCCAATATTTCCCTGCCAAAACTGCAGTTGCAGAGAAACATTTTATTTNGGGGGGGGGTCATAAAAAAGTTTACCCCAGATTCTCTCAGAAGTTTGAAAAATGACTACAGCCATTTTTATAGCACTGAGATGAAATGCTCTTGGTATATTTCCTGTCCTATTATTATGGGGCAGCCCAGCCGTATGAATTACCACAACAGAGTAAAAAATATATGAAAAGGTCATGGGTTTAATTCCCACCATAAATATGTAGTAAACATCTAAAGGCAAATTTCATTCACATTTTCCTTAAAATGCCTATTTATTTAATGAATACTCAGCCACAGACGATGAAAGATACAGTCTGACAGCTAGTGATCAGCATTTTCAAAACTGCAAATAAACTGTAGACTTTCCACTGAGTTCAAGAAATTATTAAGTGATATCATCTGCTAGGATAATAACGATGTTATGTTGTTAAGAGTAGATATTGCTTAGATGCAAAACTACTAAACAAACACATTAAGCTAAAAAATTTCCATTAGCATCATACCATTCTGACCTCACATCTAACTGTCTGATAGGACAGAAGTCAGTACCAACAGATCCTTCTGCATCTATTACCAAAAATCGTGACCCATTACCCACCCTGCAGTTTCTTAATGATGACCCTCATGACATCAGTTGACCCTGGTGACCTCCGCATGCGGCCTTTCCACACCTCCACAAATGCTCCCTGACCTATCTGCTCCAGGAGCCTGACATCCTTTCGTGGAATCTCCCAACTCATCTTCAGTCTGGAGTATTCTGTTGGCTGCAGAGTAGTAAGACAAAATCATAAAATACTCATCTCAGCAGTTGGTGAGTGATGAATGTGCCATGTGCACAAATGAGTTGAGCATGATGTAAAGGAAAATGAATTTTAAGGATTTTTTTTTCAAATGCAGTGAAGCGATTAAATTACAACATTAGGTGTCAAGCTTACAAAAAACTGAAATGAGAAAATCAAGCATGAGGGAAGGGGAAATTCTCAAAACAACAGGATGAAAGAAATTCAAAAGTTAGTGGAGTTTCAGGCTGTATTTCTGTATGTTTTGTTTCTTGGAGTGTATCTATATTTGCACTGGAAACAAGTACTTCTTTAGCGTGCAATATTATGTTTGAAGTTAGTAGCTCCATAAGCATATAGCAGAAAACAAACCATCACACAGAAAATTTGACCCACATACCCACATAATTTTACAAGGATGATAAGATGCTACACTTTTTTTTTCTTTTTAATTTGAGGAAAAGTTCTTTTCAATTTCTAGGATGGTGAAGCATTAGAATAAATAATTTTGAGTCAAGAAAATCTTAAAGACAAAAATGAAAGCCAAAAAATGGGTAAATTTGGGCCTAATGTCTTAGCTTTTCTGGGGTTTGAGGATTGAATCAATTCTTTGGCAAAATTATCTTCATCCAAGGGTTCATTGTGCCATTTTATGAAAAACATCATTGTACAGAATCACAACTTCATAAGAGATGCCCCAAAAATTTTTGCTGCTTTTTAGCAATTAATCGACGACACATGCAGCCGGGTATCGCTGAAACTATAATAGATTTGACAAAATAATCCAGATGGAAAATTAGAGAATTTCAAGCCAAATGATGGTGGTGCCAAATGGTCTTGGTGGTGGCACCAAATGGTTAATCTGACCTAATTTTGTGCATGGGGTCTTCTTCCACAAAATAACAACAATGTTATTAGACCTTCATAAGCAAGATCTTTCTAAATATATCTTTTATGTAAGTCAAAAGCACTTCACTCTAGCAAAATAAAAGTGTTGACATAGGGTCACATACCACAGACTTAAGGAGATATACAGAAGTATATGACCCAAAATATCCACATAGGCAACTTGTTTCATTAATATGAGTTCATTCTCAATTTATGATAAAGTATCCATTTACCAGCACACACAAAAAAAGGGGGGGTGGGGGTGGGGGTGAGAATGAAGAGGAATATCCAGATCCATGAGGACAAAACCACAGAATGAGAGTACAGAAACCACAGAGTTAGTGATAACCTACATCATGGTCTTGTGCAAAGACAGGCAGAGAGATAAAAAGTAGAGTACTGCTTTTTCAGGGTGTAGAGTATTGCTTTTTCAGCGTGAAGTAAGATATGGAAAAGGTTATTGGTTTAGTAATACAAAAAAAAAACAAAAAAACAACAGGCTACTAGTATGTTACGTCTGCAGCTTAAGTGAATAATAGAATGCACAGTTTTCACTTAAGGCAGATATGAAGTTCACATGCATGTATAGCAGCATATATAAGCTTTTAAGATATTCACATATTACACTTGCCATAAGTGCACAAGTATCTCATTTCTGTGTATCTTCATCAATAAATCTTATGCTTGGTATTTTTTATTTCTTCATGGCAATCAAGGGCATTGGTTAACAGATGCACAACCACAGAATGGAAGGCAGTGGCACCGATACAGATTCTACTGAACTGCATCTGCCAACAAGTTATATAAAAATATCTGGAGCAGTAACAGCACAGGTTATCCAGTACACCAATGTGCATGGATAAATCAAAGCAAGTGCAGAGGCATTGTGCTGATGATCTGCATCAAACTCACTCATGACCTTAGATAAGAAGGTGACACACTTGGAACTATCACCAGAAACTAAATACAGCATCTGGTGCTTGGCATCATTCATAAGAGCCAGGCGATTACACTGCCTTTAAGTAACATTGTCTCATCATTCCCATCTTCCTGGGCACCAATAATTATCATTGATGCTATCGTCATGTCTACCACTGTTACTTCACACATGTGAAATAAATAAAATCTTCCACCAGTGAATGTAAAATAAATAAAATAAAATGTGACAGAAAATGAAAAGTAGATATTTTGACATGCTAGATATATTTTGGACTGTCTACCGCTACCATCACTCTCTAACATACCAAATACTCTGTGTTGGGTTGTGTACTCTCATCCAACAACTCTACCTCTTGGTCATCCAAATTCTCATCATGAGCTCTTGCTATCTTTTCTCTCATCCTCTTCTCTCTTTTCTGTAAAGTGAAATGACAAAGAAGTAAACCAAAAACATGAAGGCAGGATTCTTTGGGATGTGGTTTACCAGGCACTGCTTGTACCAAGTGTGACTGCCATCTTTATCACTGTTGAAAAGGGGTTATGAAAGATATGTCACCAGTCGATTTCATAGTACACAGCTGGAGAAACCAGAGTCACTGCTGTTTGAGCTGAAAAGAAGATTGCAATGCTGCCCGTCTAGGTGGAGGAGTACTTTGATAAAAAAATAGCACAGATCCTGACAATGGTCAGGGAGGAAAAATTCAAAAGGACATGATGACGACGAAATCTTTCTTCCATCATTAACATCACCTCTGGTCATCACTCTGTGACAAGACACAGGACAGTCAGCCAATACAGTAAAGAAGAGAGAAAGAGAGAGAACAGTATTGAATTTAAAAAAAACAAAAAACACAAGGAATATTCAGAGAGTGTAAAAGAGACAGAATTCAAATACACTAAGATAATGGAGGCACACAGCAACATACTGAAAGACTAATAGATATCATCATCATCATCCCCCCAGCAGCAGCAGCAGCAGCAGCAGCAGCAGCAGCAGCAACAAGACTGATACTGGCACTATCATCATTAGCTCACAGAATTCTCAACCATGACAACAATATGACATACCTTCATCCTCATGGCCATGAAAACAAAGATGACTATCAGCAAGACTGCTAGACCAGCACTAATCACGGCTCCGATGGCATATGGGGAAACTGGAAAAATAAAATTACATAACACATAAGTTCAACATAACACAACAGTTTAACATTATCTTCCACCTGAAAGGATTTTCTTCAAATACCAATAGACAACACAAGTTAACTTGTGTGCAGAAAAAAGACATGCATATTTTCTGTGTTGATGAATGGGGACCATCTCACACACGACTTAAAGAAGAACATCAATCTCATATACACCAACAGGGTCAACATCTTTTTGTGAGCAGTTGGGAAGTGTGTTAGGGGCACAGGTGAATACTAGGTGTACATTTGGAAGTTAGGAAACGATTCAGACAGTAGGTGTTCAAGATTTGAAGTGCTGTGAAGTTAATACTTCCTGTGTTTTAGTGGAAGCACATTTAGACTTGTAAGCTGAGCAAATCTAAATGTTCTGATTAGCCAAACTGTGTTCAAGTCTAAAAACTATCTGATGTGTATTGATACTGGGTAAACTTAAATATTCTTATTAGCCAAACTATGTTCAAGTTTAAAAACTTGCTGATGTGTATTGGTGTTTTTGACATGCGAGAAAATGACTGAAATTAAAGAATACTTTACCCATTAAAAATTTGAGGGGATTACAATTCGCATCAACTAGATCGGAATTAAAATAGATTCACCTGGTTGATTAAAGCCTATCCACTAGGCTTCAAATGACTTTCCACAACTTGAAACTGCGATTGTATATCCTACTTTTCATTTTGAGAATGTTCCAACATATCAACTTCTCATATTTTTTAGTTTCTTTTAGTTATTGCTCTTCTTGTCGTTGATACTGTGATTGTCTGTCTAGGTAATGACGACAATGCCAGTTTGTTGCTATGCATAAAGCTAATTTTATAAGAAAACTATAGTTTGTCTACTGGTATTGTTGTTATCTGTCTAGGTAACGAGAAAAATGCCAAGTTTTTGTGGGGTTTTTTTTGTTGTGTACTGTGTACAAAGCTGTTCTATATTTTTAAAATTTTGCTTAAATCTGTAACATCCAGAAAGCTGCGAAGAAACTGTAGAATACAGTTAAAATTTCACAAAATATGTGTCTTTATTTGTTGTTGTGCCAAATGGGTGTTTGAGGAATGACTGGATCATGGTGTAGATGTAAAAGTGGGGAAAGTGCAAGGCACAAAAGCCTCTTTCTTTGCTTGAGTGTGGTTAAAATTATGGAACGGAAAAGTCACATCACTCTTCAACTATAGATGTAATCTACTAGCATTAACTTAATCTCGCAATTTACTCACCACGATCCGTTCAAGAAAGGGGGTACTTAATAGTTTATAAGAAATATTTAATACTACTTTGTCTACTCGTACCATTTCTGCAGCTTTCAACCTAATTCTTGCTGAGAAAGAAAGGGATCAAGACGAATAAAGACGCCTGAAAAGAAATCCACAAGACACCAGGAAACTGACATATAAATCTGCATTAATGTACATCAGGAAGATTACATGAGAGGAGGATATATTTGGAGAGAGCTTGCTGTACACAATGAAAACTTATAGCCACACATAAACTTTGCCGAATGAAAGAGCTCAATATAGTGTGAAAGCTTGGCGTATAGATCAAGCCAGAACAAAACAGTAGAGAAAAGCTGTGTTCGAAGCGAAAGCTATAAATACATACAAAACAGAATAACCCCACACAAACCGCACGCACGCACGCTCGCACGCACGCACGCACGCACGCACGCTCGCGCGCACGCACGCACACACGCACACACACACACACACACACACATACAAACACACACACACAAACAAACAATCAGAGAATGTTTACTTTGAGAGAGAGAAGATGTTCATGATGAAACAAAGTATCTATCACTTTCTGGAAGTAGACAGTTTGCAGAGAAAGACCAGTGTTCACTCAATTGGGATTTTGACATTATGAAGCGTGACCCNTTCCACCCCCCAACCACCACAAACAAAATATCATCACATGATGGAAAGGTAGCTATTTCATAACTACTGAGCTGAGCGAAGGCCAAAACATTTATTTTACTTTCTTCTCCACTTTTGTAACTTGACAGCCACTGAGATACAGTATAAAAGCCATTAACGGATTTTTTTTTCCGTCCAGGATCAAAATGGATTGTCCCACTTAACTAACTTTTACTATTCAGACTGTGCTCATTAGATCACACAGAGATCTATGAATTTTTAGATATGAAAACTTTCTTTATGATGTCATAGTAATCGTTTTTCATCTTATTCATTCCTTACTATACTCTACTCATTGGATGGTTCTAAATCTCAATGCCTGTGTTGTTTATGATCACTACTTAAGCTTTCATATCTTCTAGTGTTCCTGTGACGTTTTTCTCGAATAGGTTTTTTGTCTCTGTCGTCAAGTACTTGTCATTTGCCAGCTTGTGGAAATGGTAGTGCTATTGCTGCAGTATAAGTATACAGTCACTAACCGCAGCACAAAAGTGGTAAGGGACTCTAATTTTACCTCATAGCCTACATCGCATTATTTAAAAAAAAACAACTCAATTTTTGAAGAGCCACTTCGCGGTTATTTTTTCACAAAACGGTGTGAAATTTTGTAAGCAGGTTCATTTTTTCCCTAAAGTGGCCTTTTTTTTTTCAGATTTTGTTAGTCTTCGTGACCTTAATTTTTTTTTTTAAGTTTATTTGTGGGGTAACCAAAGACCTGGAACGGAATCTATCATGGAATCTCCACCGCTGCTTTCACTTTTTTTTTCTTTTGATTGCAGCTCGCTGTTTGTTAAACTTTAGAAATTGGACATCACACGTTTTGTCACAGAATCGATCATGTTATGATGTTTTCCACTTTCCTGATGTGTCGTCCTGATTAGAACGTAGAACAACATCTGGAAATTAGGCTACATCAAGACTGGATACAACCATTCTGAGGCGAATCTGAGTTTCCGTGATGAACTGCTCCCATAGGAAATTATGTAAGATATTTTCACGTGTATGCGAGGGGAAAACATGAGGATAGATCTATACTAAGGGAAAGACAAACTGTTGATTTCTTTGCTACTACTGAGCAACACGGCCAAATCCTAATTGCACTGATTCAAAGCTCTACAGCTTGTCATGTAAGTTCTTCCACAGGCATGTTGTAAATGCAATGATAGAGCATTTGATTGATAGTCTACTTGGTCTGTCCACCTGCAAAATGATACCTCGTACTAGATGTCATGCAGCATATTTAGAAGAGCAGTGAAAATCAACGCTTTCTTTAGAGCTGAGAATGTCGCTAAATGATTTGGTCTGCTATGGGGTATGATAATATTACGGCGTGTAATCAGGCACAGCCCGGACACGAAATTGATAAAATTTTCTAATTATTTTATATTGACGAAGTGTAGCTTGACACTCTACTATTGTCCTCATGTGATAACACGTCATATACTACGTGTATCTGGTAATAGACATAGTCATGTCAAAGAAGACAGATGGAGGTGTATTAAAATGCATGATGATATTATATGTAATAAAATGTAACAAAACTGAAACTTGGTCCAAAAAAATATATATATAAACTAAAAACTGAAACGGGTGGAACAAAAATTCGTATAAAAATACAAAATGAGGTTGAGTGGATAGCTTGGATAATAGAAACGAGACACAGAAATGTACAGTTAAAAATTTTAATCTTTAAACATGTGGAAAAACAGAAAATTGAAACAATTTCAGGTAAGATTTTAGATGAGCCATTAGGGATAAGATGCTGACATGTCATAATCATTCTTTCAAATAGGACCCCAAACTCAGGATTAATCAAGACTTATTTACCATGTGGTATAAAAAAAAAGAAAGAATATTGTGAACTCAAACTTGCAATGAAACAATGCTAATAAAGACTGCTGATCACAACTGATTATAAACCAAACAAAACCACATTTACTAATAATTATGATGCTGTTAGTTAAGGTATTGATATTACGTTAAAGAAATGATGCATGAAAAATATCACCCAACCCACCAAATACAAAAGTAGCTTGCTGAGCAAGAGAGCTATACTCCCGAATGGCACTTTGTGAAAGTCTGAGTTTATTTTTGGTGAAGAAACGGACTGAAATGCGAGGGCCAAAGACCACAATGTGTGTTATATGTGAGCACGTATATTATTATGATTCCTTCCCAGTTGATGCTGACAAGCCTTGTGTAATTAGGTGGGGGGGAGGGGGGTGCCAAAAGTCTTGGTGCGAAATAATGAGTTGCAGATCTAATGAAAAATTTCCTGAAAGGCATCCTTTGACTTGGAACTTTGGAAGAAGAAGGCAGAATCTGCTCTTCCAGGCAATTACTGCCGTTAGCCCATAAGTTGAAAGGTAAAATAAAGAATTAGCAGTAACTGATTGCAGGATATCTAATGTCAAAACTGAAATAGGAAAAAAATAAGAGCTACAGCAGATTTTGATAGTAGTATGAGCTAATTAAATGATCAATTACATGAAACACACTCAAGAGAAAGATGTGTTAAATGTGGCAGGATGTGACTGACAAGATAGAAAAAACAAAAGGCAAAACATAAGCCACACTTACAGAGAGAAGTTTTGGATTTGGGCCTGGCGTGCGAAGGAGAGTCTGCAAGCATGAGGA
Organism: Ellobium chinense; assembly: GCA_033807755.1. Lineage (NCBI taxonomy): Eukaryota > Metazoa > Mollusca > Gastropoda > Ellobiida > Ellobiidae > Ellobium > Ellobium chinense. Next base: position 584,492 of record JAWQUT010000055.1, read on the forward strand.
GAGAAAAAAACACAAACATACCAACAGAGTGATGATACAACACATCAACCAAGAGTCCTGCCAATGAACTGTTGCAAATACTGTGTACCCCATTTTTTTTCCTCTACTGGGTGGTTCCAAATTTTCTGGTTTTCTTGCTTTCTTTTTCATTTACCTCAACTTTCAAGTGTTACAAATAATGCTTTCCTGAGTCTTTAATCATAACCAGGAAAGTGTACAAAATGAGTTCTTGGAGCTCTGAAAAGATAGTCAGCGTAGATCTCTGACAATATGTACAGTCACCTTTACATGTGATTAAACAGGGCTGGCATGGATCCATTCACTTTGCCTTGAATGTGATAACACAAAAAATGCGATCGAGAACATTAACAAAAAAGTGGGGTACACAGTATTCTTGGAGCCAAGCGTATAGTTTGAGCCCTCTTCAAGAGTGCTGATGAGTGTCTGCAAGCCAATAATGCGGACAGCGACAAAGTTGCAAAAGTAAGCTGTAGTTTTGGAGATACATGTGAAAGCACTATAAAGTGGTGGACGGAAACCTGAAATCTTAAGTACCTGTACTGCAATACTCAGCCGCCAAACTCTCTACTGATTGAAAAGTACTGATTTTGATTCAATTCTGATTCTTAGGTAGACATTTTGATAAGTCCAATACCATCACTATCTTGTGATGCGTTCAATACCGTTTGATACTGCCAGGCTATGCACTAGGGAGACAGGCAGCTTTTTGGCAGTTTTGGTATTGAGGCTTTGAAAAGGATAATTTCACAGAAATGAGGAGAAAATCATGTTTGACTGATACAGAATGTATAGAAATGGTATCGAAATTTCAGAACCCAAGTTTCAATCCTGAATTAAAATCCCCATATCTTTTCAACCACTAGCACTATTATCATCACTGTACTGATGACTAAAAAGGTAACAAATCACCACCTGAATAAATGCACACACTAAGCAAGTTCTGGATCGAAGTTGTATATGCCAGAGATATTACATTTTAACTGCTTCTCTTTCCTTGAACAAAAAAAATTATCTGATTTTGTGATGCGTGCAAGATGTGACGGAGAACGTTAAACCTTTAGTAACAGTGAAATTCTAAAGGCATAGATGTCTCCACATAGCGACTTGTTAAACAGTACTTCTCATTTAATCACATATTTTTTTCAGAGAACAAATCCATTTTATCACTAATTATCACAAACTCTGTTTGCCTCCAACATCTTACAAGTTCCCGTGGAGTAACAATTTAGAACAAACAAATGTTTGAGATCATACGTTTGACTCCAAATTCATCAACACCAGTTAGAAAAGATCCAAGGAACAAAAGATAAAGGTTAGCATGTCCAGCGGTGAAAGTGACCATCTGTCTTGCAGTTAATAAGAGCGAGAATGAGCAAGAAGGACATAAGTTTTCATGACAGTTTAGCTTAAAATATTGGGGTTTTGAATACACTGCCTGGATAGTTCTACAGAAAAAATACAATCAAATTTGCTGCTGTATAACATCATGAAATCACATCATGCAAATGATGCTGTCATAAGGAACCCATGACACAGAAATATAAAATATGCACTTCTGACATGAGTACCTTTCACTGAGCAAAAATAATAACAATTTGACGCAGATTGTGACTTTTTTCCTATATATGGCCATCATCAGTTCATCTTGGCTATAAGTATTTCACCTGAACCAAAATACTGGAACGACTGACAGTCAAACTCACTGCTGGACATAAAGAGCTAGACAAGTAAATCAATTCTGCATTCAATTTTCCAATGCTTATAAACAGAAAAATGTATTTAAATCTAGTGAATCCACTCTATGATAAACTACGCTAGAAAATGTGTGAGTCATGGCAAGTCAATCTCCAATGCACTAGCAAAAGAGAACTAATAGTAAATCTACTCAATCTTGTGACAATTCACACAGTTATGGAAAGTTAAAGTTTCTTTTTCTCATTTCTCAAAGAAAGACAAACTGTGGCCTAGAAAAAAAAAAGTTGTTCTGCAGAAAATGCCTGTGACAACAATTTTAAAATTCTCTAACAAAAAAAAAAAAGTGTCAAATATACCCATCATGGGGAAAAAAAAAAGTAATAACATGATGTTGAGGCAATATCCTGCAGAGTAATGAAACAGCTAATCAAGCTTAAGTGGTATTGGGCCACCATGGGAAACTCTCCTGAGAGACAGGTCTATTCCATGAGACTACTGTCAAGCAAGAAGCATAAAACAGAAGATTATATAATGAAAACTAACTTTCACTACGAGAAATACTCTAAACTGGTAGAGACACCAACTAAGTGAAATTTGATCTCAGTATGGAGGGTAATTTAAGTGACTGGGTTTTCTGAAAATTCAAGTACGCTGGTTTTCATCTTTCTATTCAGCCCCTACACCTTCTACATCTCAGGCGTGTAGAATTTCCATTTATAGCCATAATGAATGGCATTAACAAAATAGCAGTTTTTTTTATTCATCTGTGTGCTAACTCAACATCTCAGTTTCAAATTTTATTTTAAAATGGAAAGATAAACAATTAAAAAGATGGAAATTCATGGAAGTACTGACTACTACTTATTAAAGAGCTCATGTCAAATGATATGTGTAAACATTTTTAAACAGTATGTGGCCTTATCCTTCCATAATACTGTCCCTTTCCAGTACTGCCACAATCCAACCCTTACCATTCCTCAGAGAATAAAGAATTAAAAATTTAAACTCCATCACCTAACAAGAAACTTTCTGAAGCACACATTAAGCAATGAGGTTGGGGTGTGGCTGAAGACAGAAGTGTGTTAAAGCCAACAAAAGCCCTGACAGTGAAGAGAGTAAGCACAGTCTGACAGAAAACAGCATCCTTGTATTAGAGAATTAGTGTGGCGACCATGCACGGTGGCACAGGCAATTCCATGTAATGTTTTACTGTCACTATATATATATATCATTATTAAGACACTGATGATTGTTTTGAAAAATTTCTTACACCTGTTTGTGTTCAGTTTCTTCCTAGACAGACCCCTCTCCCAAAACAGAAATCTTAGCTCCATGGGAGTAATGGCAAATGCAAATTAGCCCACATTCAACGTTACTACATCACCAACATAAAAAGAAAGTAGAGAAAAAGATGCAATGCCAGAATAATTTTGTTCTAATAGTTATTAGATCTGTCTCCTTGTAAACAATCCAAGTTACAGCACAGCTTTCCATTTAAAAGTGCTTTAACTGTGAAGATACCAATAACAGTCTATTGAGTTACTATGACCAAAAATTTAAGAGAGGGTATATGTTGGGATATTAATGAAATGTTTCTGCTTCAAGATAATAATGAATGGATGAGTAGGGGGATGATTGCAATTGTATGCAAATTATCATTACTAATGTTACTAGCAAAACATGCAAATATGCATGAATAACTGTTTCAAGCAATTATTTGAATTAATCTATACCATGCACAAACTCTGCATACATGTTATGTTCATTGATGGGGCCTGATGAATTGCAAGTCACCAATCCATGGAACATTGACATCATAATTTACAATATAATTTAGGTTTGCAAAATACATAGATTTAGTTGCCATTTCGCTTCTTATGCCTCAAAGATAGAATTATTCTCAATCCAAAAGGGACCCATATAAATTGCAGGGCTCAGACCAATCCATAAACAAATGTAATATTGGAGTTACAGCATTGCCAAGATCCAATTTTTTTTTCACTCATACAACTTATCATGACAAATAGTGACCCTACATGTGGGTAAAATGCACAGTCGCCACACTTTTCATTTTTCTGAGAACAAGATCCTTCTGTGTTCTTATGCATGTGTTTTTGGCAATGCCATGACAGTCAGACTGGAACAGTGAAGCAAAAGCACAAACAGAAAAGGCTAAAAACCTATCTACTTACAGTGCATGCCAGTATCAGCCACTTGAGGACCTGTCTGCCCAGGGTTATTATTCCGTATAATGTAAGCTGCATTTGGTCCTTGAACTTCCATACCTGTCTCTGTTGTCAAGAGAAGGAGAAACATTAGCATTCTTTCACAAAGTTTAAGTAAAATGAGTATTCCAACACTTCCTAAAAATAATAATAATATCCTCTGTGTTGAAATAAAAGATCACATACTTCTCTCATTGTCATGTGGAATACAACCTTATATTTAACACAGACAAGATCATGCCATCTAATCTATAGTAGCTGCATCAAGTAAATAATTGCAGTCACCATCTCTTAATTTCAATGCATTAGAAAACATGGAGACCAGCCTAAAAGTCACTATTCAACTCCTCAATGGTTTGGGGAAATTTTCAAAAGGTGACGAAATGATATGATGGATCTCTGTTTGGAGCTGGGCATCGGGAAAGAACTCTGCCCTAAGTCTGAGGATTAAAGATTAGGGTTACTAAATGAGAATGTTCAATTATTTAGCACTTTCATTGCTACTATGATTATGGCATTGTTCTGTAAAGTTTGTTGATGCCAAACTACATACATTACAAAAACAGACTTTTCCCCACTGAAATCAGATACAGTAATCAGATTCTGACTTCAAAATCACACCTACTCTAATTTACCTGAACATTTGACAGCTATACAGTAGTAATAAGCTGCCCTCTTCACTAAATTGCAATGTTTTTGCAATGTACAGATAAGAACATTCAATATTAAAAATTAACTCTAAGCCAAAAAAACTGAAAATATGTTTCATCTTCACTTACCAGCAACACTGATGTTGACTGTGTAAGTATCGTCAAACACCTCCACCTTGTCTTCCACTCCATTAGCTGATTTGACGGCTATTTCGTTGGTCACATGACATTCATAGATTCCTGCATCACTCTCAGAGAAATTCTCAATGTTAATTTGGTTTCTCACGGAGATCTGGTCCATCTTCTTGCCTGATCCATGGGGTGTGAAAGACCAAGAGTAGGTGGGAGCTTGGGAGGGAAAGAATAGAAGAAGTGATTTTTAAAGTGCAAAGGCCAGGTAACAGCAGCAAAATAAAGTAAAAGGCAAAACTCTTTCTCCTTCTCTTGTTTTTTTTTTTTCCTATATTTTTGTTTCTTTCTTACTCACCAATAATACCTAAAATGACATAAAAACTCAAGCCTCAATATTCATAGTTGAATGTTCTTGAGACTGTGTGATAAAATATTACATGTTTTAGTTCTCTTTTCTATTATTCCTATTACTGTACCCTCAAATCTACACATATATAGCAAGTATCAGCAAACATAAAAGGAAATAAAAATAAAAATATGACACAAATATGATCCATTTCTTTTTTTGTTAAATAAGTACCTGACTAAAGGCTGTGAAAGCAATTTCAGAATATTAGCAATCAGTACCGGTAAATGACACGTCTATCTGCATGGATGCTCTCCAGAAAGATGCAAAAATTACTGCGTCTTCTGCTTTGCTGTGGTAATAGTAATATTAAGTCACATTTTGTAGGATTTGCCTGAATATGAAACTTATAACCCTCTTATTCTTGTTAATATTTTTGTGATATTGTTATTTACTGTGTCCATGATATGACTCTCTTACTTGGATATCCCCGGCCAATGCACTTGAGCAGGACATCTGAGCCTAGAGGGTACTCGTTGTACCTTGTCACAGGAAAGACATGAACAGCCATCACTTCAGCTGGACCTGGAATGATCCAACAAATGTGAGTGAGTTACACAAGGAAAATGAACAAAACAAATATTAATATGGCAAGTTAGCTGAAAGATCTTTCCCTGTTGGTCCCAAAAATCCAGTCCCACCAGCATATTCAACTCCATCACCCTAGGCACTCTGGTATTAATACTGCTAACATCAAATGACCATAAAGAGACTAATGGAACATGCAGATTATCCGCCCAAAAGCACGGTCCATAATAGGCTGTTGTTTTGATGCAAATGTGCCCTTCACTGACCACTATGTTCCAAACTACAAAACATTCGTGATTTAACAATGTAAGTGCTGGAATGTCAATGAATAGTGTACTGAACACTATTCTGGTCACCTGGGTTCACAAAGCTATCTGACAAAATTTCTCATTAGAGACAGTATTTGCTGCTGTTCTGGATATATACAAAATAACTCTAATCATCAGTCCTTGGGAAAGTTAAATGTAAAAAGTGAATGTAATGAATAAACAACGTCAAATGTTTGCCACAATTCATGTAGGTCTAATCTTGCAATAAAGCACAGCACCAATTATTAGATCATCCAACAAAAACTGCAAGACTTCAAAAGCAAGGAGATCATTGTGGCTTACAAGAGCTGCAATTATCCAACAGAAAATGTGCAGAAAACGTTATGCTTAAGCAGAAATTGCAATTAAGTGAACTGCAATCCTTACATGTCTCTCGGTAAAACAAGTCTTCCTGAAAAGCCACTGTTTCCCCATTCTACCCTCACCAAGTGCCAAAGGAATTTTAACATAAGAACTGAGAAAAACAACTTACTGTAGACTTGAATGGCAGGTAGGGCTAAACATTCTATGGACTTGAGCCCTGGGTAGTATACATGACAATGGTATATGTGACCGCGTATTCTATCACTGGCCTCCAAGACAAGTTTCTCCTTCAGAGTTGTTGAGTTTTCTTCCATCTCTGTGGTTGAATTAAGCCGCAAGCTGCCAAACCTGAAATTTACATGAGAGGAATTAACAAAGAAATATGTATGAATGTCTCTATTGCCCAAAGAGGCATTCTTTGGTCTAACTACCAATATCTGAAAATATGTTTTTCTTTGACTTCATTGTCTGTTTATGAAAGATCATCTAAGCTATATCTGTAGTCCTGAAAATATCACAAAGTATCACATATGTTTGGCATTTCTTAAGAGAAGAGATATAGAATAAATCAGATGAGTATGGGCAACATGACAGAGAGAATACTGGCATGGCTTGTGCAAAGGAGGACAGAGCACTTGTGGACTTGAACATTGTGCTGTGAAGTCGACCCTTCAGACAAATATAACAAGTAAGTAGGTTTGCATTTCTTATTATGCGAAGTCAAGCTTACCTCCAATCCACCATGGGATGTCTGGTGCCACTATATCGCACAATACATTCAAGGCTGATGTTTTGTCTGAAGTATACATCTGGCTTGTCGTTGTGGCACACTGGATGGTCTATTTCGGAATAACAACATAATAATAATTGTATCTTAGAACTGCTGTAAGATCTTCACCTTCAACCAGCTAAGATTACATAAGAAGAAGGGCTCTGGTGCCTTGCCTGACCTCGCCCCACTCCACCTCCATTTTGGGACAGCAAATAACAACAAGGTTTAACCATCATGACAGTAACTTTGAAGGTATTTTTTCCAGATCAAATAGAGCCACATTATAGAGTGCAGGTACCAACAAAGGCCATGTAACTTGCATGAAAATACTAGAAGACAATCCTATTTGGAGTTGAACTTTAAAATGGCAATATTATGTGCAACTACCAGCAAATTAGCCCCAAGATAATTTTTGGTAGTAACCTCAAGAGAGGTTCTGCCACTGATCTTCCTGAAAAGCTAACCAAGAGATTCCAGCATGGTAATACCAAGCCATATGGGGGTCTCCTTATGGCTAAAATAGGCCAATGCCATGCACTTTTTATTTACTTTGCAGTTCTGTTTCCAATCACAGAGCTTGTTTACCACAATCCCTAAGCACTCACTACTCAGTCATTCAGACTTTCAAACCTCACTCTAAGGGCCATGGAAAATTTGGAATTGTTTGACCTGGCTGGGTTATTCAGGGAGGGAAATTCAAAAAGTATGCACACAATTACAGAATATGGTTGCACTTCAATACAGTCCACAATCCATATACATATTCTACATTCCTTTTTTTTTTTTTAAAATATACTTGTAAAATGGCAGAGAGATGATTAAAATCAGTACAGACCTACAACCAAGAGCTGAGCACCCATTGTCTCCTGTGTCAAGTTACTGCTGCAGGAGTACCAGCCAGCATCAGACAACAGCACATTGTACACACGAAGATGGGGACCCTGAGTATCCCGGTACTTCTCTGGGTCAGGTGACAGTGATGTGAACTTTTGACCACCATGGTGGATTGATGTCATCACCGTGGAAACGGCGTCCATTTCATTGTCATAAGGCCTGAAAGTCCATGTGATGGTGTAAGGCTGTTCAACTGCGAATTGGAAATATTGTAAAGAAATAATGTAAGTCACAACACACGCATATGTAAAAGGAGGACATATTAAAGTTCCAAATTGTTTTTTACTTACACTAATCTATATTATAAGACTGGACCAGGGGCATGGCACATTATTTTCAAATGTGATATACCTCGATACTCCTGCATGTAAAATTTGGTCAGCTCGGTCTGTCAGCATGACATTTGATAAAAGAGGTTCAGCATCAATGTCTGCTCACCAAAATGTATGGACAAAGTTTGCCACTTTCTCCATTGTCTTTTTCAAGAATGAGATTAAAATTTCAAAATCTCTCCCCTTCCACTGACAACCTAGTGCTGTATAAAGCCATCAAGCACCATATCAACAAGTAAACCCATAATGTTGTCATTCCGCAAATCAAGTCACCTAATTCATAGAATGGATGTCCATGCTAATTACTAATATGTTCTCAGCTTGAACAGAGAACAGCCCAACACTTACCTGGTTTAAGGCTGGAGAGTGTGTCAGTGAGATCACAGAGAAAAACTGCTTCATCTCCTATCACCTGGGCTGCATCTGTTGGACCTTGGAGAAGAAGCTCACCTGGAATGAAAGGAAACACATTTGATGAAGGCTGGCAATAGAGTTTAGTCTGTGACTGGATCATTTGAAAGGCTCATATGGTAGAACCTCATGACTACAAACCTCAAAATAATCTATACTATAAGATTAGACTGGGGGCATGGCACCCTACTGTCAAACAGGATAAACTTCGAAATCACTGTAACTAAAGTTCTATCCAAACCCTCACCCTGCATGAAATTCAACAGAGGAGGTTTAGCAACAATGTCTGTTCACTGAGGGCACAAGATTCCACTACTAATGTATAGGCAAGTTTGTGCTGCTTTCCTAAAATTGCCCTTTTTATGAAAGTGACTAACATGTCAATTTTGAATTCTGCTTTTCATTCATTACTGACACCATGCAGCCATTGAGCACCATGTCATTAAGTAAACCCGTAAATATACTCATACAGTAGTGTCGTGTTCACTGCATAGGAGTGAACGCTGGTTCACTATATTGCAAATACATCACACTGATAATGAAGGGATTCCCATGTAGCAGACAATCTCATTTCAGTTTCCTAATGTCCATTCACAGAATGGGTGTCCATGCTAGTCATTAATCTCAAAGCTCAAATCCCTTGCCTATTTTTTTTTCCTATACCAATCTACAGGAGTTGTGGATAAGCAGAGTTGATTTCACACGTAAATACAGCAGAACCTCGCAGACTCTAATTTTAATGGACTAGCTCAGAAGGCAAGGACAGCATTGGGGGGGAAGGGGGAATAGAAGAAACAGAGGCAAGTGCGCGAGATCAACCAAGGATTGTCAAACAATGATCTAACATCAAACACACGAACACACAAGTGTACACAAATCAGTCTGCTGGCTAAATCGCAGGATAAAATGACGGATGGACCCAAAACACGTAGTTACTCGGCACCTTCATCCCCGTATTTCTATTAAATCCATAAAAATGTCTGAATCCTGCTATCAAGGGACACAACCCGATACAATTTTCTCTACCAACAAAAATAATTGTCTCCCTTGGCTTTCAGTCAAAATTACCAGTTCTCCTGGGAGAGATTGTCCGATGTGCACAAAGCTTAAAGGAACATTTTTTTTTTTTCAGATTCTGACACTGTCGGTTGTTTTTTTTTTGGTCATTGTTCCACATACAAGCCTGGAGCAGTGTTCGTCCTACGCATACAGAGACGAAAATCAAATATTATGGGACAGCGCGCGGATGGAAGTTGGACAGGAAAGGAGGTGTGAAGGCTGGGTTACCGGACTGTTATATTTTAAAGTGGCAGACTATTCGTTCATAACTCTGATGTCAGAAGAAAACAGAAACAAAGTACTCAAATTCTGTTAATTCTGGGAACACAGTCGTTGTGCAGACGGCAATAAAATTCTTCTGGAACCCGTACTCTCCCCTGACCTTCTGACCCCTGCTCCTTGTACGCACATTCGTGTGTGTGTGTGTGTGTGTGTGTGTGTGTGTGTGTGTGTGTGTGTGTGTGTGTGTTATGTACGTATGCGCGCGCGGGCGTTCTTCGTTAGGTGTTCTATTTCTCTGAACAGTGTCCTTGAGGACTGTTTATGAGGCTCCGGACGCTACAGAAATGATTATTATTATTATTTATGAATCTATCAGGTTTCCTTGAGCCAATAATAATTCTGTTAACAGATACGACATGCTATTTTATGCGCCCATACCAGATACATTCATAGCATTACAGCAATGTTACATCATTAACATTTCACATGGGACACTAGACATCAAGTTACAAACTTCGATTCTGGCAAATTATCAATGCACCGCGTGGGCAAAACACAAAGACATGTAGGTTTATCTGTATAGTCACAACAGTCAGTAATGAAGTCTAATTATTTGTGACAATATGCGCAAAGTTTGTAAGGTTCTTTGCACAACGGAACTCGGTAACTATAGATGAGAACTGATATAATCTGTTTTCCCTATTTCGCAGGTTTATTTCCACAGTAATAACGGTACAAAATATGGATACACAGCATCACTGCGTGGGCTGTACATAACCAGATAAATGGACAGACTATCAGACAGACGGACAGACATATCAACATCCTCCCGGGATACGTGTTTAAATTTACATAAGTCAAAGAGAAGTTAATGGGCCGCTTACTGCGGAATTCATGAATTATTTCCACACTGTGTTTGTCTGAACAGAGGGTGCTTCATGAAGAGAGTAAAGGCTTTGGAAAATTTCAAGATGTTTGACATTTTGCATTAAACAGATAATACATTTTTTTTTTTAAAATTGGGTTTTGTCTTTACATAATAAAAGAGCGGAATGGATGAGTATATATATCAAGAATCTCTCTCTCTCTCTTTCTTTCTCTCTTTCTTTCTCTCTCGATCTCTCTTTCTCTCTCTCATATACCTGACTAGTCCACCGATACGTTTAAATACATACTAACATATCTCTCTCTCTCTCTCTCTCTCTCTCTCTCTCTCTCTCTCTCTCTCATATACCTAACTAGTCCACCGATACTTTTAAACACATACTAACCCTATTCCTCACCCCGAAAACATCTCGCGGACCTGCCCCTAAAACAACTCACAGGCCTGACCTACCCGAAAACACCACAAAACACCTCGCAGACGTCCTATAAACAAGAATGCCCTTCTTTTCTTCTTGGGGGGGTCAATAACATTTTAGTTCAATGCTCCACGTCAGCTTCCCCGTCAAAACCCCCAACACTTTCTCCTTTCCCCCCTCCTCCTCTCCTCTGAACAGAAACCCATCACACCAAAGTTCAAGGGTTTCTCGAATCCGTCCGGAAGAGCTAATTACCAATTATTCACCACCTTCAAGGGTTCTTTCATATTTCTCATACGAAAAAGCGAAATGAAGGGCAGCTAATAATAGAAGACAGGCTGGAAGACCTGATGCCCTAGTGAAATTCGGCCTAACAAGATGCTTGTGAATAGCTCCTCACACGCCAGACAGAGCCCATTTTCCAGGTAAGGCCGGACGGTGTCGTGGAGGAAAAAAAAATCGATTCTGACATCGATCGATGTAACGATGGGCGGAATAAGAAAAAGGGGAATTTTATTCTGGTGACGTCCACGATAACGCCTGAAAAATCAAAATTTACAACAAAAAAAAACAACCCAAAAAAACATTTTCCAGCCACCACGATTTAAAACCAAATAGGCCATATTCATTTACGTTCTAGACCACAAAAAGAAAAAACGAACATATTCCAGCCACCACGATTTAAAACCAAATAGGCCATATTCATTTACGTTCTAGACCACAAAAAGAAAAAAACGAACATATTCCAGCCACCACGATTTAAAACCAAATGGGCCGTATTCATTTACGTTCTAGACCACAAAAAAGTAAAAAAAAAACCAAACTATTCCAGCCACCACGATATAAAACCAAAAATGCCATATTCATTTACGTTCTAGACCACTCTGCTCGCCAATGAATAAAAAACAAACGACGTTACACCCCCCCTCCCTTTTTCCCCAACACCCCCACCCTTCTTTTTTCGACCAATGGCATTCTTCTACCGCAATCACCTGCAGACATCTCCCCGCTTAAGTTATGTATAAATAGATCAAAGAATCATTCTTCTTTTCATTCGAATAAAAAAGGTTGAAACATGAATGTTCTTTAACATATTATAATTACGTAACGTTGCCTACAAAAGAAGATATTCTGTTTAAGTATATTTATAAAAAATGAAGAAAACTGGCCGGAACAACATTTTCTGAGACTTACAGCAGTTTTCCATAATTTTGAGATATTGCGGTTTAAATAATGTTTGCTCATTACAAAAACAATTATAACAAGTCCCAATCACATATTAGCAGCTAATTTCTAAAGCATTACAGATATTGTGAAAATGTTAATTTTGTAAGAATTGAGATCAGAAGACGCCTTGGTAATCTGATTATTTCACTAATGACATTTGGCCCATACCCTGTCTTTCAAAGACGATGACTATAAGCCACACTTAATTTGACTTTATGTCCATCATGACTGTTGTTAGCATGTAACATTTCAAAGGCATAGATTATCTTTTATTGCAAAGTAAAATCCAGGCATTAAGATATCTAGGCACCATGATTTGAAAGATGGTCCGTCTCGATACCAACACACGGATTTTATGTCTAGCTCAGCATTCAGGCGGGTATTGATGTAGCCTTCAAGCGTCTGGCGGTAGCTATCATGGACACATTATGGGAAGCCAGTCTGCAAGGATTACACAAGGCAGGTTTCGTCTAACAGGATGAGGTGAACGGCAAAGATCTCTGAAACTTCTGTGCCTTGCTATAGGCAGCTCCTAATGTATGCCTTTATACCATAAAATCGGATGCACAATCGATAACAAGATATTGAGTGAATAAAGGTGCTGGAGAAACGTCACGATCTTGACGAATTTCCATGCGAATTCCATTATCTTTAAAAAGCCCATTCATCCCCCGTTATCGAAGAGATGTTGGGCTGGGTTGCGCTCCTTTTTTATTTTTATTTTAGCGCAGGTATGACTGAGAGACGGACTGACAGTCTGAAGGTCAATTCAGAACTGAAGAATCAGAGATGTACCTGGAACTCCGGCAAATTTCAAAGGCAATACTAATACACCAGGACACTTACGTCTAGAGCTTGGTTTATGGTAAGGTTGCGGGAAGGATTATGAAAGAATAAGCAAACCTGGGGCATGTTCCAGGAACGCCAGTAACAGAGAGTGCCAGAAACATCACTACAACAATAGCAAACTGGAGGTAAATGCAAATGTACATACTGAGAGACATTCTCTTATTGCACAAAACAGGAGATTCAGCAGCCCATCTATCTAGCATGTAATGGCCTTAGCTTTAACCAACAGAAAAAAAAAGAGCGAGCGCTTCAGTAATAATTCCACACCAGCACCAATCATCACGTGCATTTGTAGAACACAATCGATAAATAATTCATTCATTAACGAGAGAGGAATTACCCCTAAGGGAGGTAAGTGGGAGACTGACTGCCATGGTAGCATTACCGTCCCTTCTGACCTTTCAGGGTTAATTGAAATGGGCTTGACTGGGTAATACCAGAATCACCTTCTTCACAGTGCTCTGGGATCGATCTGACGCTCACCATTAAACAACCAAAAAGCGGCCGGGACCTGATGGGTATATAACTGTGAATAATATTATTTTGTAACGAAGCCCAGTGCTCCCTTTGTCCATGACTGAATTCCATGCTGCATGATACAATGACTCCCTTCCCATACCCTCATCGCCCCCTTCCCCCCCCCCCCNCACACACACACACACACACACACTCCTCTTCCCAAATAAACAAAACTACATACTGCATTTCGTATCAGCTTCATGAAGTCTCTCATTAATTCTTCCGCTGGTATTATACAATTACAACCCTGTGAGTGCAATGAGCCACGAAAGTGATTTCGATGAACCACCAAGATGGTCAAATTTGGTCCATCTTTTGCCAACCAACGCAGGAAAACCTGGCAGATGACGATATGCTCTGGCGCATCCTTTTTCAATATAACTACCATCTCATATATATTTACATTTAATGAAGTCATATTTTAAAACCGGCGAGATTTCTCTACATTCTCATACACCCGTTCTCAAAACAAAAACAAAAAAAAAGTTAAGTCGACATTCAAAGGGTTAAACTGTACCCAGAAATGAGTCATTGTCAAATAAGGATAGTGAAAATCTATCACACTTTTGCGCATTATTCAGCGTTTCTGTACCTCCCCAGAACTCCTTATCTGCATAAAATTGTATATGTCTCAAAGAAGCAAAGTTGTAGAACAGGTCACAGACTAGCTAGAAATGAAATACTATTAATANTGATTTCGATGAACCACCAAGATGGTCAAATTTGGTCCATCTTTTGCCAACCAACGCAGGAAAACCTGGCAGATGACGATATGCTCTGGCGCATCCTTTTTCAGTATAACTACCATCTCATATATATTTACATTTAATGAAGTCATCTTTTAAAACAGGCGAGATTTCTTTATATTCTCATACACCCGTTCTCAAAACAAACAAACAACAAAAAAAAAGTTAAGTCGAAGTTCAAAGGGTTAAACTGTACCCAGAAATGAGTCATTGCCAAATAAGGATAGTGAAAATCTATCACACTCTTGCGCATTATTCAGCGTTTCTGTACCTCGCCAGAACTCCTTATCTGCTTAAAATTGTATGTCTCAAAGAAGCAAAGTTGTAGAACAGATCACAGACTAGCTAGAAATGAAATACTATTAATATCGCACAATGCTCAGCAGAGTTATTGCCCTTGTTTAAAATACTAATACTGATTAAATCATTGAATGAATTCCACAGCAATAAGTCTTATTAGGTACCGAATTCAATACTTTATGAAGAAGCAAAGTTGTAGAACAGATCACAGATTGCCCAGAAACAAATTTGAGACCATTTGTCACTAGTTTTAAAGAGTTACTGCCCTTGTCTAATAGGTATTTTATTTGGAAATAGTCCTCTTTTTTTCATATTCCGGAATATTCTTATTGGATTTCTCCCCCAAAATTCGTATCGTACATTATCTTTACATTACTTATTATTAAGTCTTATGTATTCGCATGGTATGTAATTTTAAAACATAAAACTGACATAAACACTTCTCTAAGTGTACTAAAAAGGGACAGGAAACTAGAATTTTTCGCCACGATGGCTTAAACTTAGGTAACTGTCGATTTAAAACATGAAATTCTAGCTCGCAGCTGATGTGCAGAGACGTTTTCGTTCTTTTTCAGGACTTTTGAAATAAATCCAACGTACCCCAGCTGAGTTTACGACTCTAAAAATTTTTTTGACTTTTGACATGAAATGTGTATACGAGTTAAATAAAACTAAGAGTATCAAATAATTATATCTATATAAAAAAAAAAAACCAGCAGCAAAATTTGTCACACACTATTCTCACTCCTTTCCCCTACGCGTGAATGTATTACAATCGTTTGCACTGTGCAATTTAACAGTACAGTGGAATTTTAAATGGTATACCCTCATTTGTGATAGAATTCAGGAGAGAATTTTACAGCATATTTACACATTCAAATGCAAATTTCTTCCACAACTTATCAGTCAAGAGGTAATATCCGCACCCTGTACAAAAGTCGACCCATTTTCCAATACAAAATCATTGTCATTTTGTGCAACTGTGTAACAGAATGATTATGGTTGATATTTTTGTATGATGAGTGACTGCTTTTCCCCTATTTGCCAATGACTCATATCCGACGAAACATCACGCTACGTCGTGCCAGCAGTTTTCGTGGATAGGTGGTTTAACCACTACTTAGAATGGAATGCCTTTTAAGTTAACCCGTGTAAGTTGATGCTTTACCTTAAGGCTGGCGGCCTACCAGTTCATCAGGAACCGCCTTTCAGATCTGTTTAGAGATTGGGGTAATGTGAATAGAAGTAGAGGAATACACTTAACATAAGTGACGGCACTATACCTCCAGCCTTTTAACAGGTACGAAAGGAAGGGAAAACGTTATCTACTTGGAATCAGGATCATTTCTCTGAAGGTATGAAGATGCCAACTATACCATGCAAAAAAGTTATGCAATTTTGAATAATCCCTGGAAAATCAGAAAACTAGCCATGGCGTAGAGAGAAGGGGCTTGGGATTTAATTTTTTAAAGGTTTAGATAGATGAAAATTCCTTTTTAGACTACGATTAGGGGAGATTTTAGCCACTGAAGTGTAACTGTGGTTGTTGCTAGAAATGTACTGTGTGAAAAACCCTAAAGTTGTATCATATGCTGTGAAAGTTGTCAAAATCTAACTGAGCCTGGAGCATATTTCTATGTTTCAGAATTTGGAGAAACAGCTAAATAATAATGTGTGGAAGTATTATGGCTCGGGACACCTTTATTAAGTCTGGGAGAGGGGCAGAAGCTTACTAGCCAACAGTAAAAAAAAAAAACAACCAGCTGACATCTTCATATCTGAACAGCCATGCCACCAATACTGATTCAAAATTTGTGTCAACAAAGACCTAGTGTAGCAAGACTGTAGCAGGATTGGTCACGCCACATCCTCATCCTTTGTATCTATAACTTTTCTGTGCAGTTTTCTTTCAGCCAATGTCCTCTTTCACACCGCCCCCTCCCCTCCCCCTCGGCCAGCTGTGTTGCGTCAGCATAATCTGTAATTTAGTAGTATTCTGAGTGGAATTAAGGGGCGTGGCTACCACTCCTGTGGCCGTATGCATAATCCTTATGTTAGTTAATGCACTGCGGTAACCACTGGAAACTCCCAAAACATTAGTAGTGTTCACTACAGTTAACGCAATACGTTAATTACCGTATGGATTATGTATACTGCCACTGGTGAACTCCTCTCATTCTCTCTCCTCTCTCTTGCCCTATAAAAATGGTCCTTGTGACCGCGGCTTGCGGTGTAACCAGTGCTGCAGTGTAAGCGAATAGAGCGAGCAATCAATCCACTCATGCACACTGACCAAGACGGGTCATAATACCACTGTGGAGGTACCCGCTGGTGGTGCATGCATTATTTCATGACTTTGTACTCACACAGCATAACATTCAGCACTCACGTTGGGTCGTAATTAAGAATTAACCACTGGACATAGCAATCAAGCTATCACGGGCGCGGTGGTCAACCTAAGATGATGGATGCAAATGTCGATACGCGTTCAGTCAGTCGGCTGCGACGTCTCACGAAGAGATCATAGTGGTGCACGTCCTGCGCTATTCGCCTCTCGTGCATGTCGTCCTCCTATAACGCCATTTTTGTAGGGACGGGAGAGAGAGAGAGAGAGAGAGAGAGAGAAAGAGAAAGAGAGAGAGAGAGAGAGAGAGAGAGGGGGAAACAGAAGAGAGCTTACTGAAGCACTCATGCCAAGAAAACTCTGGAATAATAAATTGTGTGAGTGTGTGTGCGTGCGTGCGTGCGTGCGTGAGTGTGTGTGCGTGTGCATGCGTGCGTGGATGTGTGTGTGCGTGTGCGCATGTGTGTGTGTGTTGGGAAGCGGGCACTGATAGGTTATAGCATTGTCCTTGTCTTTTTTTTTTTGCTGTCACGCTGAGCGCCCACTCTCTCTTTCTCCCTCGTCCTACAAACATGGCGCTCTTGCGAGAGTAGGAAAATTACAGTGTAATTATGACCTCTATAACAAAGGCACTCATGAAAGACGGTCACCTCCATCCAATCTCAATTTTCACTTCCCCGAAATACATCTAAATACATCATTTTCTATATTAAATTTCAAAACACACGAAATCATTCCATGAAATTCTCAGTATCTATACAAGACTTCCATGCTCTCTCACAGTTACGGTCGGGCGATTCGAATGAAGTGTATACTTTTTTGAAATCCACTCCATCAAAAAAGTCTTTCTGATGCCAAACAAAAATCTGTTTCCTCCCCC
>JAWQUT010000055.1:603134-614069 GCA_033807755.1 Ellobium chinense
GAGAGAGAGAGAGAGAGAGAGAGAGAGAGAGAGAGAGAGAGAGAGATAAGGTGGTAATGATGTGACAAATAAGATGGATCAGTATGTGACAGAAGAGGGAAAAGGGCTGAGAAAGAGAGAGGTGGAGGAGGACAAGAATGAGATAGACCGAGATCATTAAAACGAGGTAGAAAGAGAGAATGAGAGAGAGCGAGGACAATAACGGGGTAGAAAGAAAGGATGCGAGAGAGAGAAAGAAAGAGAGAAAATAGGAAAGAGATGGAAAGAGATAATGAAAGAGAGGGCAAGAACGAAGTAGAAAGGGAGAAACAGAGAACAAGAACGAGGTGGAGAAAGAGAATAAGAGAGAGAGAGAGAAAACAAAAATGAAGTAGAAAGAGAGAAACAGAGAACAAGAACGAGGTGGAGAAAGAGAATGAGAGAGAGAGAGAAAACAAGAACGAAGGAGAAAGACAATGAAAGAAAGAGAGAACATGGACGAGAAAGAATTAGAGACAGAGGGGACGCGAATGATGTAGAAACAGATAGGTAGAAAGAAAGAAAGAAAGAAAGAAAGAGAGAGAGAGAAGTACAATGAAAAGCGTTAATTGTAGACCTGACGTCAGCGTGCACCGAGATCACAGACACACAATCTGATAGAGAATGGATGGCGCACTGCACTCTGAGCATCGAATGGTCTATCAAATGGGAGACGGGGCGGGGGTCAGACACTGTCAGACAGGCGAGCGGACAGACATTCAAACAGATAAACAGACAGCAATTAACTCAGAGCATTGTAGTATGAAGGGAGGCTGCACCCTCAAATGTCCCTGCTAAGCCCGCGTTGCCTCCTATATACGACTAAAATTATGATGACAACATTCAGTAACCACTGTGCCCCTCTCTCTTCTCCTCCTCCTCTTTGCAATGTCACTGTCAATCTGCAGGCATGAAAAAAATTAGGGGGGGGGGGGGGAGGAGGAGAAGAGAGAGTGAGAAAGAAGAGCGAGAGAGAGAAAAAAAAAGTCTACATGAAGATCAGCATACAAGCTAACATGTCGACCGGCCGGGAACCTATCAAGGACAAAAATGCTCGATTTCATAATGCATTACAGGCGGAACTAGCGTGACAGCACATGGGTTCCTCTCGAAAATGGTATCATTCTTACATGGCGACTTGAGGGGTGGGGGGAGCTGAGATGGGGGAAAGGAGGGGGAGGGAGTTACAGTGACCAAACTGATTTTGCCTTCTTCGTGTAACTCCCTAGTTTGCTGCTAGACATGACTAGAATTGAGCGCTGGGAAAACTACAAGTTTGTGAGGATTAAATACGGAAAAAAAAAATAAACAATTTGATTCATGGATTTCTGAATGACGACATCGATAGTGAACGGCCCACAGGAGGAATGGGGACCGGTGAAGGCTGGCTCAGATGAAATGCAGACACACCGACTAACAGGCCGAGAGTCATAATGCAATTGACAGTCGGATATACAATGGGTGTCTGGGGTCCTTCTCATCATGAAATAACATTCTTTTTGGAATGGCGTATGCATCAATAGTCATTTTGTAGGAGAGTGAGGGCTCAGTGTCAAGTTCATTACGATGAATCGAAGCAAGAGATGCGTTCGGTAATGTATATATTGTACCATTCTGTTATGTGTGAGTCACCTGGTCTCCTTGGTTTCTGTACCTGTTCCCATCCTATAGACCCAACTCTTCGAGAGAGCCGAAGTAACGACATGTTGAAGGACTGCAGCTGGCGGGTTTGTTTCTCTATGCTTACCTCTTCGAAGAAGTGCATCGTTGGAGCATCACAGATGATTTCCTGATGACTGCCTTCTTACATTCTCTGTTCTTGTCTAGTGACTACCCATCTATTTTCTTCTGTCTGCTTGTCCTCCTGCCTCCTGCCTCCTGATAGTTTGCTTTGCATGACTGACTTTGCAAGGTCTGCTGATCTAGTGACATGCCCATATCATAATATTGCTTTTTTGCTTCCTGCTGATGGTTAAGTGGATTCTGCCGAATTCTGTGATTTTTCAATGGAACACAGACATGCTCTGTGTATGTTGTTGTTGATCTTCTTGTTGTTGTTGTTGTTGTTGTTGTTGTTATTGTTGTTGTTGATGTTGTTGTTGTTGTTGCTGTTGCTGTTGTTGTTGTTGATGATGATGATGATGATGATGATGATGATGATCTTTCATTTGCAACCGCTTCTTACGTCACTGTAAACAGGAGAAAAGCTCTACTTATATATGGAGAGACGAGTAAACAGGCTAATCCTGTCCCAGCACTACAGCGAGGCAAACAACGAGGGCTGAAATTCCAAGTCTATGCCAATGTTCCACGACATTCACAATGATCGAAGTTCGTGCGTAATACGCTGGTTTCCACTTTTTTTTTTCTTTTTAAAATGCACAGATTATTTTTGTTCCTGTGAAATTTGCTAACAGAGCTAATGTTTTCAGTTTCCTTTTACAGTGATAAGGAGTAAGATTACAGGCAGACATTGAGGCGCGCTCTGGGAGTATTACAAGACGGTGCGTGAAAGCCGGGTCGGTGTGTCTTTCGGCCCGTGGGCGGAACAATAGGGAGGAGAGCAGTCCTTATGGTGTGCTCGTGGCACAATATGAAGAGAAATTAAATATGGACTTGGTGTACGCAGCGTGGGTGAGATTCCCTTCCCCCAGACCCCATTTTCAGGTAGGCAGACACGCGAACTGACAGACTTGGCAAGCTGGTTGATGAACAGACAGGCTTGTGGATTGTCAGGAGGCAGACAGGTGGACTGTCGGGAAGACAGGTTGGCAAAATGACAGACAGGCAGACAGACATGCTGCCAGGCAGGCTTGCAGGCAGATAGACAAATTTGTATTTTCATACCAGTTATCAAAACCAGGTTGTCCCTCCTCACCTTAACACACAATCATGCACACCAGTGTGTTCTCCTGACGGCGCAATCTTCCTTCGCTCCTTAAATTCCAAAATTCCCCTATAAATACATTAAATGCGCGCCTATCACCCCCTTTCTCCCAGCACTCCTGAATTTGCATTACCTGAGAAACCCTAAAAATCCCTCTAAAAATTTACACCCCCTCCCTCCCAACTCTTCAAAATTCATGACGGGGGGTGAGGGGGGATATATCCCACAATTCATTTGACCTGGAGAAAATTGTGTGCACATTATAGAGTAAGACTTAACGAATTCAAATTTAGAGGAGTTGTTCACCATCTTGAATTCGTAAGATTTTGGAATACGTGAGCAAAACATAACAAAACAAAATCTGAATGAAAAACTCGTATAACAATAATTATATAGAGCATTACAGCGAATTCTCGTGGTACTGATGCCCCCAGTTCATTCTAATGATCTAGAATGATCTAGCGCATGCCAAGGGAAATTTGGGAAATCAAAACAGAAGCCAGAGTTCCAAAGAACCCGCAAGGGACACCGGCCGTTAACTGTGATGCCAGACTAAACAAATAACGTGTGAGATTATCCTGTGCTTCAGGTATCGCTGACAGGAAGCAAAGGGCAGCCACACGTAATGCACGCCCAAGATAAACAAGTGGTTCTCTCTCCGCTGTTGTAATAGTAGTACTTTGTGAGGTATGACATTTGGAGCCACCGAGAAAAATTGTATTCTCTCTTCCCTCCATTTGTGCCTGTTATCGTGTTTCACTCTCCCGAAATAAGTGCATTTTCCCCCCACCTGTCCTGAAGCAAGCGCACCTCGCTACTCCCAGGAAAATCAGTGGTTTTAACACTGTCGTTACAGATTCTGCGCCTTTGTGAATGATTTTCAAGCTCCTCATTTAAATCTGTGATTTCAATCTAGCAAGTCCCGCAGGTAGATCAAAGCTTATTGCACTGTGTCATCAAAAGCCCTTTAGCCAAATGGACTGCTGTCACTCTCCCAAGTCCCTAGCCAAACTCGGTCATTTTCACAGTATTGTCATAGGCCTCCTACCTAAATCAGTGGTTTTCACACTCTCGCAAAAGCCTCAAACCGGCCGGTGAATTTATTATAAGCGCAAAGGTGTCGCAAGACCCCNAAATCCCCCCTCCCAAAACTCCTTTATCGCTGATCAGCGCTGAGCTCTCTCTCTCTCTGTCTCCCCTCTCTCTGTCCCTCTCTCTCTCTCTCTATCTCACACACACACACACACTAACTCACACACAAACACACCAACTTTTTCTGTCCCTCTCTCTTTCTCACTCCCTGTCTCTTTCTCTCTCTTCCCTCTCTCTCTATCTCTCTCACACATACACACTCACTGTCAAACAAACACATCAACTCATTCTGTCCCTCTCTTTCTTTCTCTCTCTCCCTCTCTCTTTCTCTCTTTCTCTCTTTCTCTATCTCTTTATCTCTCTCTCTCACACACACACACACTCACACACAAACACTCCAACTCATTCTGTCCCTCTTTTTCTCTCTCTCTCTCTATCTCTCACACACACACACACACACACACACATTCACTCACACACAAACACACCAACTCTTTCTTTCCAAGAGAAAGAGAGAGAGAGAGAGAGAGAAAGAACAAGCATGTTCTTGTCTGCCTGCCCACGGGGCCAAACGTGCGTATGATTAGAAGGATTGTCCAATAATGCATTTCCTGATTACAGACGATTCTTTTCATCCAGAATATTTAGTGATTATGTTCTGTGGTAATGGGGGACATTCAATTTCTCTCATCCGTGCTCCAAACCAGCGGGCATAAAAACTGTTTCAATTTACGCATTGCTATAAAAAAATGAAATACGATAGGAAGAGAGGGGCGGGCGGGGATGTAGAAAGAAAGAAAGAAAGAAAGAAAGAAAGAAAGAAAGAAAGAAAGAAAGAAAGATTTTGATCATCCTTCGTTCTTCTTTCACTTCTGTGTTTTCCTCCGTCTAACACATTAACAAGTTTCATAGACAGTATAGCCTTATCCCCAATATTCTTGTGTCTGAGTGCGTGCCACGAAAGACCCTCGCATGCGTGCCAAATTGACAAGCCCGGAAGTCACTCATAATTCAATAAGTTTATGTCGTTCTCGTCTCACTGTCCCGCCAAATTACGATAATCTCCCCTCCCTAAACCCTGGCAGAGATCATGGAATTATTGCCCCTTACCCTCAGCTACATGAACTCACCAATCACGGTGAAGCATCTTCTCAGTGACTCCGCGAAGAACTCTCCTTAGTAACATCAGCTTTCTGGTGATAGACTTCGTCGAGATAAGGGGTAAAAAAGCGTTTACCCAATTTATTGGAACTCTGACCTTTTCAGATGGGCAAAGAACTCATCACGTGTTGCGAAACCGTATGTTTCAATAATAATTAGCTGATGAAAGCTCAAAATAATGTTCTTCTATTCCCACTTTCTCCGAATTGGGTCACCGTGCCTTAAGGGACGTCAAAAAAAATAATTAAAAAGCCAGGTTAATCAGTCAGTCAGGCTTGTCCCGGCCTCGGTAAAGGTTTAAGTGAGATTTAAGGTGAAGGTCGTTCATCGGTTTCCTGAGATCAACCTGAACTGTATTCCAGACAATCAAGAGATCGATGGGTATCTTACTTTCCATTTTTGCAGGAGATAATACCTTCGGAGGGTAAACTTTTCAGAAAAGGTATCCAGGCGGCAAAAAATATAATTGGCTTCACTTGACTGTAATCCAAATAACCATAGATTTCGCATTGTTGCAGTTTATTGCTTTCCCGGAAACAGTTCTGCCTAATCGCACTTTCCCCTTAACTCCTAAGCATATCCAGGGAGCTGCGATTAAGCGGGGTCCTGAGGCAAGCAGTAACATCCCGAAATTATCTTAAAATGGTCAATCTCTTCACAGTATATCTAAAACTATTGTGCCCTCCCCCAATCCCCTTGACACCTGAAAGAAGTTCCCTACATGAAGAAAGACAAGTTAAAACCCACGCAAAAACTCTGCGAGGATATATCTCACATAAACACACATTAACATGGCACACCGAAATCGACAACATCACATCACACTCTAACTCACTGCGTACTCTTTCACTATCACACGACAACAAACGGGGTTCCCGAAGCCGGCTCAATCAATCAGAACAAGAATTGACTTAGAAACGTGGTCGACGATGAGAAGTATCCGAAATAATAGAAAACTAAAGAATCATGAAAACGTAGATGGCAATACATCCTACTCACCCTTGAAGTTTGATTACATCATGGTCGATGATAAGTGAGGAATAAAGAATGGCAGACTCTCAAGTCTAGCTTTATAAATATAGATTCCAATTCAATCTTCCACTACGCATCTCTAATCCTAAATTTTCTCTCCTCTCTCATGCAATATAACCATTCGTCCTCAAAGCCCAACGAGTCTGCTGTTTCCTTGAGATATCCTCTTCATATTAAAGGCTTCTCGACTTCTCGGCATGAACCAAGGCACAGCAACGGCAATCTGTAATTAAATCACCGTCAAGCCACGAAACAAACAAACGAACGAATAGCGTGCAGTCGTTGAGTACATGACATAAAGGGACGTCTTTATTCCCTACCTTCACCCACACCCTCAATATGGATTCGAGAGAATTCTCACCCCCGTGAGCTTTAAGCTCTTATATACACTCAAAGCTGGTCTGGTGACCACATGTCCTCTGTGTGTGTGCGTGTGCGTGTGTGTGTGTGTGTGTGTGTGTGTGTGTGTGTGTGTGTGTGTGTGTGTGCATGCGCGCGTGTGTGTGTGTGCGCGCGCGCGCGTCTGTGTGTACGCGCGCGTGTGTATGTTTGAGTTGGCCCTTTCTTATGTCCGGAATACTAATATATAAGTATACCAAGTCAAAACACTCTTTAAGGCTACCACAATGTTAAGACAGTGAGAGACCGCCTGAGGGCTCTTCATTGGCTTCTTCTTTACTTTAAGCTATACAGTCTGCAATGTCAGTGTGTTATAAAGCAGCATCAACTCCTCGATTAAGGAAAAACAACCTGAGAACCAAAGGAGAAAGGTTTTCTCTACAACTTGATCCAGAACATCGCCCTTTTCACTAAGACCGTTTGTAGAAAGCAACCACTTTCCATAAGAATAAACGGTGATCGTCATATAAAGTTCGACTGCATTTCTCTTCCCCTTTTCTTTCTTTCTCTTTCCCAGACAACCACCACCCACATGTCCCCAAGCACTCTCCCCATACACAACACTTACCAGCACCACCATTAAGTGGGCGTTCGCAATGTTCCATCCATCTTTCTCATGAAATATAAAATCGCGTTGTCTTCCTCTATGTCTCTTCCAATTCTTTTGCGACAGGCTCCCTCTGTCTTTTGGCTGAGACCGTCTCCCATCGATTCCCCTTACTTATTACAAACCCGCTAGCCGAGAAA
The DNA here is from genome assembly GCA_033807755.1 of Ellobium chinense. Lineage (NCBI taxonomy): Eukaryota > Metazoa > Mollusca > Gastropoda > Ellobiida > Ellobiidae > Ellobium > Ellobium chinense. Next base: position 610,471 of record JAWQUT010000055.1, read on the forward strand.
CACACTCGCCGCCCACGTATATCTAAACATTCTTGTCTCGATATCCACAGCTCTCTCTCTCTCTCTCTCTCTCTCTCTCTCTCTATCTATCTATCTATCTATCTATCTATCTANTCTCTCTCTCTCTCTCTCTCTCTCTCTCTCTCTCTCTCTCTCTCTCTCTCCCCTTTTCCTTAAGAGAATGTTATGTCACAAAGACACAATGAGCACCCTGAGATGAACAAGTGAACCGCAGTATAATACATCTCTGAAAATAATTTATTTGTACTAGAAAAAAGAAGTATTGGAAAAACTATGTACTTTTCTCAGGATGATCGTTGAAAATGCAAGAATGTTGTCAATTAGCTACCTCATGGGAATGCTTGCAAGCTCCCTACCCTCAACGCACATCCCAGTTCTACACTATTAAGTGCATAACTGTCAACCTGTCCACCTATATTCATTAATCATTTAATTCTATAATACGAGTCTTGCATTTATTGGATAATTTGCTCTCATGTACGTTTGTACAAGAGCTAAGAACGGAAATGAATTGAAAACTGACTTATGTCACTGTCACAATACAGACTAAGAGTGACATAATGACAAAATAGTTACAAGGGCCCTATAAAGACCGACAGTAGCGTTCACGCGATCATTAATTTGTCCCAATTCTTGGAAATAAGACAATAGAAGAAATAACATTTAAGACAGAGATTACATAGAGACTTAGCCTATCTAATCTATTCCTTAAAAATACCCAATATCGCCATTGTCAACAATAACAATGTTTATTAAGCTCAGACAAAAATCTGTTGTAAATGAGCAAACAATAACAATATTCTTAACAAGTCAGAAAAGGCGCGTATAATCATAACTACGACAACAACAACAACGACAACAACAACAACAAAAACAACAAATACATTAAGTAAACAGAAGACGATTTTCGCCATCTCACAAACTAGTACAGCAACATATTGACAAGACACCAAAAATCGTGGTAAGTTCAACATCCGATTGGTGATCCACCCTAGCCTACGGACGAGTAATGCATTAGCTAGTAGGAGAGGATAAATATTATAGTCCGGCCACTACAAGAGAAGGAGGGTATCCCACAGTCTTCTCTCAAAAATCACTGACTGCAGTTTCTATACTGTATTAGGCAGCGAAAAGAGCAACGTTAACAGCCATCTATTTTACCGGTTTAGAACATCTCTTTTGATAATGTTATTTGTTAATAGACTAATTAAATGTGTCATTATACAGTACACTGTACACTATACAGGGTACAGGCTCGGCGAATACATTACAAACTCGCGGTGAGTTCGACATCTAGTTGGCGATCCACCCGACCCTGCGAGCGGGTGGAATATCTGCTAGTGGGCGAAGGTATAGCCCGGCCTCTACATATATAAGGGAAGGAGGGAATCTCGCAGTCTTCTCTCAAAGGTCGCTCTGCTTTGAATGACAATAAATAATGGCAAGGACACAACAAAACGACAACCTATCACGAAATTACGACATCCTACACGTCCTCCTTGTCCACTATCAAGGCTTCCCAACCCGTATCTCCGCCCCCCCCCCCCNACAGACACACAGACACACACACACACACACACACACACACACACACACACACACACACACACACACACACACACACACACACACACTTTCCTCCTCCCACACTCCATTCCCGCACACGCACAATCTCCTAGGATAGTCACAACAAATTTATCGAGGCTTCCCGATCCGTTTCTTATTTTCTCACACTCCTCCCTATTGCTCACCCCCACACACATACACTCGCCTAGCACAGTCACAACAAATCTATATGTGGGCTTCCCTATCCGGTTTTTGCCCTCACCTCCCCCCCCCCCAAAAAAAAAAAAAAAANAAAACTCCCCACTCTCCCACACACAATCCTCCCAATCCTCTAACGAAGTCACATACCAAATTTACTAAGGCTTTCCTACCCGGTTTTTGCCCTCACCTTCCCCTTTCCATCCAATACCCCACTCCCACCCATACACATTCTCCTAGCATAGTAATAACAAATATTTAAAGGCTTCCCTACCCAGTTTCTGCCCTAAACCCCCCTCCTCCCTTCCTCCCATCTAATACCCCATTCCTGCACACACAATTTCTTAGCATAGTCATAACAAATTTATAAAGGCTTCCTTACCCGGTTTTTGTCCTCACCCTCCCCCTCCACCCAAAACCCCACATCCACCCCCCACACAGAAACTCCTAGCATAGTCACACCAAATTTACCAAGGCTTCCCTACCCGGTTGTTTTCCCTCACACCCTCTCCCCCAATCCCTCATCCCTCCACTAATACCACCCCACTCCCCACCCCGCACTCACAATCTTCTAGCATAGTCACACCAAATTAGTTCTGGACAGGCGTAACACAGACCAGACAGAAAATCTGCGTATCCCCTTACAAGATTAAGCGCAATGAGGCCAAAACCTTTCGTAAATTAGGCTACTAGTTTGTCCACGCCACTTGGTGCCAAGAAGTGCGATTGCCTTGAATAATCGGATCGGGTGGCTTTAAGGGGGAAAAGGGTTTGTGCGACATAATGTAAAAACATGATAGTTGAGATACTCACTAAGAAGACTGAAAAGTGTTGGGTTTTTTTTTTAATTTTCTAATTTTCAGATATCACTTTTTGTTGTTCTCTTGAATACGTGAAAATCAGCAGTACAGAGAAGGCAAGGTTACATGAACTTTTCTTTCTCTCTCTCCCTCTCTCTCTCTCTCTCTCTCTCTCTCTCTCTTTCTCTCTCTCTTCCTCTCAGCCGAGTAACATCGGTATGAGAGCCCATTACTCTTTCAGCGACCAAAATTTACACAAACACAATCAAGCCATTTTCAATTGTTTCACACAGAACATTGACTGAAGCTATCCCAGCATCCAGTATCTGACATCCACCTGGGCTTTTCGTGAGAAATGCTCCTAGAGTGATGCATCACACAGTAGCAACAGATAAACGTTGCTATCATCATTCAAGACTGGGTCCATCTCTCAGGAGAAGCTTTTTCATGCCGATTAAGCGACTAAGAAATAATTTTTAATGTTGTGGGGGAAAAAGGGGGAGGAAAGTGTGTGAAAAGGGCGGGCATAATTATTATCTGCGGATAATTTCACGCTAATCTGACTAGCGTGCTAATTTTAAGCATGTCTGTCCTTCACATTGCAATGCACCGTTCGCCCTTTCCGCTATATATTGCGCACAGATACCTTCTTCATCACCCACTTTGACCTGTGACCTATCCACTTTCATCTCCCGTGATGACGTAAGCGGCTACTAGACTTAGCGCGCATTGAGCAACACTAGAAAGAGCAAGCAAGGCAGGCAAATCCCGAGAGCACAAATTCAGAGATTTTTCCACAGCAGCGTTTTGAAAGTTGGGACCGTTCGCACTGTTATCCTCATCTCCTAAACCTGCAAGGCGCAGCCTGGGAAAAACCACTGCCCCACCTGAAGCATCACTTTTCTCACATAACGTCACGGATCGATATAATCATTAAGAAGTTTATTAGGCTATGGGCCAAAAACAAAGTTACATTGGCACAAGGTAAATACACAATTCATTTTAAAAAAAGGG
>JAWQUT010000055.1:614103-628846 GCA_033807755.1 Ellobium chinense
ACATAATTGTTCTTTCTACACACATACACTGACCAATGTTAAACATTTGAACATCTCCTACACTCCCCAAATTATGAGGACGGATAAAAGCTGTTTCATCTCATATTCACTCACAAACAAGGACAGCACGAAACAGTCTAGTCTAGTTACTCGCACATCATACTTGGTCTCCCACCATTCTACAGAATCCTTCTCTCTCTCTCTCTCTCTCTCTCTCTCTCTCTCTCTATCTATCTATCTATCTATCTATCTATCTATCTATCTATCTATCTATCTATCTATCTACCTATCTATCTATCATTCTCTCTTCACCCTCCCGCTGCCCTCACCACCACAAATACAAAGACATCTTGACTTCAGTGCGGCTCGAGAATCCAGCAAATGTGTTGTACTATGGTTTACTGTTTACATCAGTTTTGCGTATTTTCTTTTCAAATGTTATAACATAAAATGGATAATCGGAACTTCAATACAGATAATAGCACCCTTGCCACTATGCCGTGGCCTAGCTGAACACGTAAACTGTGGTGAGACATGAATAGAATGAGTCTCAAAGTCGATAGCAATGCACGACCTTACAGCAAGCAGGCAGGCAGGCACGCTACACACAATCGACCCGGCACGACTCTGCCACTGTAATGCCCTCACAGCATTTCAACCACCTGTAATATAGACTGATAGACACAGCTTAAAACGAAATCCACAGGACCAAAAAATTACGTTAGGTTTAAACAGTTTCGGTTAACAGGAAAATAAACAGCACTTTTTGTTTCTTTTCGTTTTAGCGGTATTTTCGGTTTAATCGCTTTCGTTTTAGCTGTTGTCTACAATATTGAGGAAATTCGAATTTTTAGCCTCTGAGGAAATGTCGAGCTGGAACTGCCGAGTTTGCTGCTTAAAAACCCTCATGATTAACATCTATCAGCATGATCAGCCATCGAAAGAGCTTTGCGACTCGTATCCTGCTGGGACGTTGTTCTCGACATCTAGAACCCAGATGGGAAGAAATCCAGACTCGACTCTTTCAGAAGCTAATACAGAGTAATTTAACAACTGTCGAAAGGGTAAAGGTTCCCAGTCCTCGACTAGGAGGAGGTCCAAGGAATAAGATTTAGTTCTTGGTTTCATGAAACTGGTTCTTCATTGTGTTTTTCCGCTCCCGTTTTGGAGATTTCCTAAAACNGGGGGGGGGGGGCACGACATATTCTTTCTATACACATACACTGACCAATGTTAAACATTTGAACATCTCCTACACTCCCTAAATTATCAGGACGGATAAAAACTCTTTTATCTCATATTTACTCACAAACAAGGATAGCACGAAAACAGTCTAGCTACCCGCACATCATACTTGATATTCCACCATTCTACAGAATATCTCTCTCTCTCTCTCTCTCTCTCTCCCTCTCTCTCTCTCTCTCTCTCTCGATCCTCCCGCTGCCCTCACCACCACAAATACAAAGACACTTTGACTTCAGCGCGGCTTGAGAATCCAGCAAATGTGTTGTTTTATGGTTTACTGTTTACATCAGTTTTGCCTATTTTCTCTTAAAATGTTATAACATAAAATGGATAATCGTAACTTCAATACCGATAATAGCACCCTTGCCATACTATGCCGTGGCCTAGCTGAACACGTAAACTGTGGTGAGACATGAATAGAATGAGTCTCAAAGTCGATAGCAATGCACGACCTTACAGCAAGCAGGCAGGCAAGCACGCTACACACAATCGACCCGGCACGACTCTGCCACTGTAATGCCCTCACAGCATTTCGACCACCTGTAATATAGACTAATAGACACAGCTTAAAACGAAATCGACTGGACCAAAAAATTACGTTAGGTTTAAACAGTTTCGGTTAAAAGGAAAATAAACAGCACTTTTTGTTTCTTTTCGTTTTAGCGGTATTTTCGGTTTAATCGCTTTCGTTTTAGCTGTTGTCTACAATATTGAGGAAATTCGAATTTTTAGCCTCTGAGGAAATGTCGAGCTGGAACTGCCGAGTTTGCTGCTTAAAAACCCTCATGATTAACATCTATCAGCATGATCAGCCATCGAAAGAGCTTTGCGACTCGTATCCTGCTGGGACGTTGTTCTCGACATCTAGAACCCAGATGGGAAGAAATCCAGACTCGACTCTTTCAGAAGCTAATACAGAGTAATTTAACAACTGTCAAAAGGGTAAAGGTTCCCAGTCCTCGACTAGGAGGAGGTCCAAGGAATAAGATTTAGTTCTTGGTTTCATGAAACTGGTTCTTCATTGTATTTTTCCGCTCCCGTTTTGGAGATTTCCTAAAACAAAATACCCGAAAATCCAAACCTTTTGTCAAAGAAATGTGCAGTAGGCTATATGACTGAGTAGAGCAAAGGACGGACGGACGGACGGACGGACGGATGGATGGATGGATGGATGGATGGATGGATGGATGGATGGATGGATGGATGAGCATTCTCAAGGACAGGTAAGCAAATAGCCGAGCGGAAGAAAAATACCAAGATTTGGACCACCATGGCTGAAGATGCAGTCTCCAATTATTGGCCATTTATAAGAAGTTAATCGATGACGTGCATCCGGCGAGCCGCGTGAAGAGACAGGAAGCTTTGAGAAGTTTACCATGGTAACAGATAGAAGATGTCACGTGGTCTGACGGGCCTCATTTGTTTCACTGCTCCACACCGGACGTCCTAAGGGGCGCCATGGCCTGAACTGAGAAAAATAAGTCTTTGAGATTCCGTTAAGATTTACTCGATCGTCCCAATGGGGGAAGGGAGAGGAAAAGAGGCTGCCACGTAGTGACTCCAACAACCTACAACGAAACTGTGTAAACTACAATATCATATTTTCTTGTGTGCGTTGCTTCAATACACAAAGGTAAGTAGGTGAGAAGTGGAATGATAGCTCCAAGACTCCAATTTCCTTTTGTCGCTGCTCATAATCTAACTACTTTGTGAGCTGCTCTCTGAAAATATACAGGATAGTACAATATATAGTAGATAACGGTTAAAGGGAAATCCGGCACTTGGAGTAAGCATTGTGGTCAACAGGAAGAGCGCTTGTCTCTTGACACGAAAGGTCCTGTCTTCGAATTCTGCTAGCGGCAATTTTCTCACTGGATATTTTTCGCACCCACATGGCGGCGGTCTGACAATGGTCCAAATTTCGCTTCTAATATCGCCATAAGTGTGCTATATCGCCATGAGTGTGCTATCGCTATAAGTGTGCTATATCGCCATGAGTGTGCTATAAAGGGACGACAAAGAGCTAACGCAAGTAAATCTTTCACTTGGAATGATAGAAGGGTATTGTCAGAATGTCACCAGGCATGGGCCGTTGTTATTGTTGTTGTTGTTGTTGTTGTTGTTGCTGTTGCTGCTGCTGCTACTGTTGTTGTTGCTGCTGCTGCTGCTGCTGCTGTTATTGTTGATGATAATGATGATGTTGTTGTAGTTGTTTTCTTTATTGCTTAAATTGGTCTCAACGATGGTGATGTTGGAAATGGATCAAAGGAAACAAGATAGATGTATGAGGCAGTTGTACCTGACTATAGAGATTGCACAAACAAAACGCAGCAGGTGTCAGCGATGCACTCCGGGTTGGTGAAATAGTCAATGAGCCAGTCCTGGGAGCCTGCACTTTGTCGCACTAAAGTGACAGTAATGCCAGCCAACGTTTGAATATTCAATCCACAGAGAGCTATAACTGTCTTGAGTTATGGTGATTCAAACGAGACAGACCGACAAAGGGATGAACAGACATGCTGGTGGGCGGGTAAGCGAACGAACGGAAGGATAGACAAACAGGCAGGCAGCATGCCCCACGCCCAACCCGCCAAGTGGAACTTCGCTCCTTATCCGTATTTCCAACCTTCTAAACTCAGTCTTTCACACTCCACACTACTCCTTTCTTCACTCTCTGAGGCCGAGTAAGACTAACTTAGGTGACAGACAGACAGACAGACAGACAGACAGGCAAGCGGGGGACAAACAAACAGACAGACAGACGGACGAGGGGGCGGGCGAGTGGGCTGACAGACAGACAGACAGGCAGGCAGCCAGCCAGCCAGCAAGCCAGCCAACCAGACAGACAGACAGACAGACAGACAGACTGACAGCTAGGCAGCCAGCCATCTAGACAGACAAGCAGTAGGCAAGCAGGCAGCTAGCCAGTCAGCCAGCCAGCCAGCCAGCCAGCCGGCTAGACAGACAGACGCACAGCCACGGACACATACAGACCTTCACAGAAACAGACAGAAAATAAAAAGATAAAACATATGGCTGGAGAATGGGGCATAAAGCAAAACTCCAAGCGGAAGACAGGCGACAACAGGCAGCGATAAGGTGACTCACTCCGACATTGCGGCACGCGTCAACAGTGTTCTGGCGGCATCATGTGTGCATGACAGAGCCGTCGCGAGCCATTAAGTTAAACTATTATCAGCCGCTTTCTGTCTGCCTCTATAGAGAGCCCTTATGAGAGCTCTCAGGCTTCATGTTTTGGCGCCGATAAGAGGGAGAAGATAGCACAGAAAGGGAGGGAGGGGGTTGAGATGGACAGAGACGGGAGAGAAGGATAATTAGAGAAGGAAAGAGAATGAAAGAAGGGAGAAGGACAGAGGGGAAAGAAATAAAGAGAGGTTTGGGAAAGAAAGAAAGAAAGAAAAAAGAAAGAACAAGAAACATGGAAGGGAGGTTTGCCACATCGATTAAAAAGGACAAAGAGACAGTTAATACCTGTAACTAGTCATTAAGTAAAAGTATTAGCCCACCTGTCTCTGCATGTTATCTTACAGACTCATTATTGTATTACATTACAGTCTAAGCTTCTTTTCGTGAAGCAAGGGTAGGAAAGAAGGAAAAGGTTGTTAGACAGACACACAAGGAGAGTGGGAGAGAGGGAGAGAGAGAGAAAGAGAGTAAGAGAAGGCGAGAGAGAGAGAGAGAGAGTCCAAAACTGCAATTCCAACCGGCCTGTGATTGACACTGATGGTGCTTCTTCATGTTTAAAGTGGTTATTTCCCTGATGCTGTTGTTCCTCATTGCTCATTTCTGTTGAGAGTTGATTGCCCTATCGCTAAGGTGTCGGTTCTGTAGAGTGCAGAGACGCAGGTGTTCATGCTGTTGCAATGTCTAAGTATAACAACAGAACTCGGATATACAGTAGAAATCGGATATAACGGACTTTGGATGTGTTCCCGCTTTTGTGATACTCTACTACAATTTTAAAAAGACGTAAATTTTGTTCACGATATTATGACCACTTTAAAACCGGGTTACCGTTACAGCCATTGCCGCTTTGAATGGGATTCACTGTACTTTGACACATAGTTTGAAGCTGAAGGTGGAGTTTCTACTATTGCCACTGAGCAATGTTACTGTTGTTGCAACAACAATAGCATGAAGTTGTTGTTGTTGTTGTTGTTGTTGTTGTTGTTGTTGTTGTTGTCGTCGCTAACGCTGTTTATTGGTGCTGTTGCTGTCGTTATTCGTTACCAATTTTGTCGTCGATATTGCTGTTGCTCTTATCGTTTCGTATTGTCGTCGGCCTTGTTGTTGTCATAAACGTCATCATCGTTGTTTTTGTTGTTGTTTTTTTTTGTGTGTGTCTACGGTGTTAGCAATCATTATCCATTTTATTGTTGCCGTCAACGAATCATCTTCTTTCTTTTCCTGCCAATGATGATTAAGACAATGAAAATGATGACTATGATCATAGCGATGGCCATCCCACCACTGATGCACTGCATTACTGCAATCCATGTTTGTGCTTCCATTCAGTATGACAACCAACGAGAAAAAACCCAAAGTGCAAATAAGGTCAGCAAGGCGATAACCCATCGTTCGAAAACTAATGGATTTATGGCGGTGTGGGAGCATGTTGTAGAGGATTACTGAACATCAAGATAAGGGGGGTAGTAGCTGTTTCCAATCTGCCAAAATGGCAGGGAGGGATTAGGGGCGTGCTCACGTGCATGAAGTAAACGTGCTGGGGCGTATATTATGTAGTGAAGGGACGTATTCCTCAACCAGGGTTTTTCACACAGGCAGATCCATATAAGTACGGTGTTCACCTACCTTCTTTCTCTACCTCTCTCTCTCTCTCTCTCTCTCTCTCTCTCTCTCTCTCTCTCTCTCTCTCTCTCACAACACACACACACACGCGCACACACACACACACACACACTCACACACACACACACACACACACACACACACANGAGAGAGAGAGAGAGAGAGAGAGAGAGAGAAAGAAAGAGAGGGTTATTCGAAGATCGATTTCTTTGTACGGGTCGTAACTAACTCGTCAGGGGCCACCATATCACCCCCGTCTGAGGACCCCATTTTCTCTTCTACCACCTTCCTCTCCAAGTATTCGAAGATTTTTTTGGATCTTCTTTTCTCTCTGTTTGCTGCGTTTGGCTATGCAATGCATACATCTACAAAAACATCACGTTTACAAGTACGAGAATCTGATATGAAACCGGTAAAGGGGGAGTTTTGCCAACTATAGCTGCGCTGAGATTAGACGAACTGATTGGGCATGAAGTCAACATTAGCAAGTTACAGGAGGTAGGCTGTTTCTCGGATAATACTGATATGCTGCATTTCAAAGACACCTGAATTGTTTGTCTTTCTCTTGTATCAAGTTCTCTCTCTCTCTCTCTCTCTCTCTCTCTCTCTCTCTCTCTCTCTCTCTCTCTGCGCCTGTTTTAAAATGATGGTGTCTTTTATTAAGGCCCCTGACCGGTCACACTAATTATTATTGATATCCAAGCAGGCCAGAGCACTCAAGGACATTCTCAACTTCGTGAAGAACATCATGTCTGCCTACAGTCAGGTATCCATTTTGTATACGAGTGGACTGAAGAAAATGTCAACGAAATGTCTTCTCGATGCCGCCATACAACATAACCGTAGCAGCAACTAAACCCACGGCCCATGAACCTGAGTCCAAGGCCGTAATGATTCATTCACACTGCCCCACATTTATTCAACCCTCTTTCCATTCTTCACCCACACATGTGGTATGCACTTGATGACTTGTGATGAACAGTCTGCTGTCTCGCCATCCACTCATTAGGCCTACTAGTTTTACGTGGTCAGCTTGCACCCGCCGACCTTTTATCACTCCCAAGAGAGATGGGACAACTGTAACCAACTAAATGCAGTTTTGGACCACACGGGTAATTTCCCTACTAGAAAGTGCCAAGCGGCTGGCAGTAGCGGACAGACCAACAAGTTATGGAAAGTTATTTGGAAAGCGAAAGAAACTACGGTATCACACCTGTAATATACTACTTGAAGCACAAGGCTGTACTCGAGTAAGCCTGAAACTAAATTTGAATGCACAGGATTCTCCATATCGTGGTTAGGCACATTTCGCAATATTCATGGGACTGCTAAAATTCATCGATTATGACTTACAAAATCTTCCAGCTAAGTGCTAGTTTCATGTTAAGGATTTTCATGATAAACCTGTTCGAATGCACATTTTAATGCACATTTTTTTTAAAAAATGTATCTTAATACCAAAGATTATAAAGAGACACAGAAAGAGAGAGAGAGAGAGAGAGAGAGAGAGAGAGAGAGAGAGNGCTGGAGGTGGTGCGGGTCGGGAGAGTGGCCTTTTATTGTGTAGCAAACAAATCTACACTGATGCTAAGGATAACAGATCAATCTTTGTGACTGATAAATGCACTATTCGTTTGCGAGTTGCTGGTAATTGTACTTATTTTCGACAATAAACCCATAATGCTGTCATGATTTCTATATACATTGGTATGGATCTATCAAAGCAGCTAAGATCAAAAATGAAAAGTAATGTCACGAGTCTGATAGTTCCACATTCAAAGAGGGTACAGATCAAAGAGAATGAACTGTTTCCTACAGAGGCAAGGTAAACATGTAAATATGCGTAAACACATATTGCCTGATAAAAAAAAGATTCATCTTTCAAAATGCACATATGCCTGATAAATAAGCTTCGTCTTTCGAAACTCTGCAATAAAGTTTCAGTACTTCTTTACTTTTACTTTATTATTACCAATTCAAATGCAGTTCGATAAGCTCCTGTTGTAAAGCATTAAAAAGTACTTTGGTTCGGGGTCTGTGTACTGTATCAGAGGCGGGCCACAAAAAGCTTTGCAGGAAAACAAACAGAAAAGATAGAAACAGTGACAGATTTCTTCCTCTCTCTCACTACGTCTGCCTTTGTCCACACGCACCTAAGGGGTCCCAGGCAATAGACAATGACAAGATAATGAGAAAGAAAGTGTATACCAAGACAGATGGCGTAGACAGCTAATGGGTTGAACTAAAATATTCGGTATTTCGACAAAGGATATGTTGGAAGAAAACAACTTGATGAAATCACCAAAGATGGGCAAGTTCGCCAAAAAAGTCAGTTCAGATCGTTCAGTTCACTATGAGAAAAGAGCCCTAAGATCAAATTTTGCTCAAGTCTATCACAACTGAATAGTTCAGTTCAGATCAGTTCTTCCTGGCTTTTGAGACTGGCATTCGGTTCTGCATTTCGAGGACCTTGTAAACCGAACTGAACTCAAAATTAAAGTTCAGATCAAGCGCCCAAAAGAGCTACAGTTCAAATACAGATCAGTTCGTGAAAAATAGCTATTAAGCTCAGATCAAATTCACGAGAACTGAACTTAAGTTCACGAAATGCGTTTATATGATCGCAGTTCTGCCCAATCCTGAAAGTCACCCTTTCTAACATTTTGTCAGAAGAGTAACGCTGAATACTGTTTCGGGGAAATCCAAGATGACGTCACTCGTTCTAATGGGCCAACCTGCTGACAATATAGAGCTGAATTAACGTTACACACGGCAATCACGTTAACGCTTCCAACTATCAACGTGTGTAAATTCAGGGGCGTGTGAGCTTCTTGAAATTTGCCGGACTTCCGGGGTTCGATTCTGAGCTTTAAGCCCTTGGAAGAGCCCCATGATATTGCCCTTAAATCATTCATAAATCTAAATCCTACCTTAGAACATAATCCTGCCAAATACTGGCACTGCGAAGCTCAGACTGTCTGACTTCCTTCATGCCCAATTTCATAGAACATCCCCGTACAGAGCTTGATTTAAGCTTAAGGACAGGATTAGAAAAGAGAAAGCACACAAGAGAGAGTTCCTAGACAATGATAATAATGTCAATGGACTGTCCTAAGTGCTCTTTCCTTTTTTTTATTTGAACGTCTAACCCTAAATCAGGTACTAGAGTTGCGTCCCATTATTTGCCAACGAGATTTGCCGGAACTTCGTGGTTCGAGCTGAATTCAATACAGTGGTGTACCCAAAAACCCAACCCTTTATTTACGCACCAAACATGAAGACATCGAAAATGAGCAGAACTTGGGCGACTGCAACACCACAGGACAGCCCAAGGGGGCTGACAGACAGACAGACAGACAGACAGACATACTCGATCTCACATGAACACCAATGGAAAGACAGCACCGCAGAATTAATTTCCCTAATGCCTTCCGTGCAAAATTAGCTCTCGCATCCCCAAATCCACCACTAACTCGCCACCCCGGTACCATAAATGGCCCTCTCGTTCCCCTCCTACTATCAAAATTAGCTTAGCGGCCTAATCAACCTGCCTGAGAAACGAACGGCTCTAAATTACAATAACCGCTGGGGTCCAAATTGCAAAATAACGGAGTCGCACAGGCCTGCAAATCTCATCCTAGGCCGTTCGTCAAAGGATGAAAAAAAACACAGGTCAACATACAAAATTAGGGACAAGGCTTGGCGAGACCAAAGTGACTTGCTAACTGGACAGAAAGGAAGAAAGAAAGAAAGAAGGAAAGAAAGAAAGAAAGAAAGAAGAAAGAAAGAAAGAAAGAAAGAAAGAAAGAAAGAAAGAAAGAAAGAAAGAAAGAAAGAAATGGCAAACAAAGGAAAACAACGAAAAAAAGAAAGAGAGAACAAGCGGTGACCCTTGAAAATCAGGCCAAGTACAAAAGGATAGATCTAAGCTGTCCAATATTAAGCTGAGCTTGTCTCATGACATGAATCAGACTGTGAGCAATCACTGGACTAGATCTATCATTATTTAACGTCAGCTGTTACAAAACAATAGTGCTTCAATCACAGAGTGTCCATAACAAAAAGCAGTATATCATTTAAATGTGATTCAAGTGTTTTCCATTCTTATGTAAACTGCAAAAAAATCTACTCATTATACACCTTAAGGCCCGCCCGTGGCATACAAGGAGAGGAGAGACAAGTGGGGACATTATGCTAATTTGAATTCAGTCGCACGCTTCACATCGGAGCGCTGTTTTCCCGGAATTTCACAAGTAAAGGATTTCATACTAAACAAAAATTTTGCTGATCGCATGTTTACCATCTCTCGCACAGTTACGGTTAAGAAAATTGATAAAAAACGTCCAATGTGTTTTTTTTCTGAAAAAAAAAAAACGAAAGCGAATCCATTGGACTCAAATCCAGGCTGTCTCCACAGCCATTTGTAGGCGGGATGTGCCTTCCAATGGCGATGATTGGTTGGTGCAGCTTTAAAATGTGTGAATATGAAATAATCGTGACTGAATTCGATATTTAAAGTCCTGAGACTCCACCTCATTTCGGCCAGAAAAAACAGAATGTCCTTTTCAAATATTTACACGCACTCTGACAATGATTAAGGCTTCTTTAATAGTTTGTTTTTATGTGGTTGGTTTTTTTTTTTGTAATTTGCAACATCCTCAGCTCACAGCATGCTGTTATTGTTGCTTTACCGACTTAATAATACAAGTGCAAAGGAAGGGGGTGAGAAGGCGATGGCGGCAACGGTTCTGCACACAGCACTAGAGACCAAACCGAACAGATTTCAGACTTGAGAGTCATGTTATGAACTCGGAAAAAGCATACCCGATGTTCTGCTGTAATGTTTACAAATTGGATCAATAATCTGTACAACAGCATTGTACGACATACTTCTGAACGCGCCTGATAATTTACTTAACAATCTGATCTATTTGTCTAGCTATGACAATGCATCCTTAAGATCATGGTGTGATGAAATGGTTACATCCTTCTACATGGAGACAATCGAGAGCTTGCATATTAACGATGGGAGCTCTTACCATCGTAAGAATTACACTGGCTTTCATTACTAAATGCTTTTATGGATGCATTCAGCACCGATGCACTAATGTAATTCTTAAGATGGCAAGAGATTTCATCGTTAATGCGCAAGCTTTCATGATATATTTCTTGTCGGCTGGTGTTAGATACTGTTTTTTGTTACTGAATGCTTGACAAAGAAACTCTTCACAATGATGTCACTGTAAGCTACCACAGCTGTGCAATGCCAGAGAGCGTTTATGTGCGCGTTTGAATACGTGTGTGTCTGAGCATAATATATGTGTCAGCATGAGTATGGATGATAACAGCTGGTGTATAGTAAGTGATAACATCTGTTTAACAGTCGAATTCTGCGGTCTTTAATTGATATTCGCAACTACGAACAAAGAAATGCTCGATCAGTTAATCTGCATCTAGACTAGTATACATCCCAGCTGTTGAAAGTAATACGCCACCCTAAAAACAGTGGATATTTTGTAGCCTCAAAGGGGAAATTGTTCGATCAATGCGTCGACCATTCGGCATTCTTGACACTATTTGCAAAGTTATAATCTTCCAGACAAACAACATATTACGGAAAAAAAAAACTTGAGATGTAAACACACAAATATAGATCTTGTATAGTCTCTAGTGAGTCCTTGACTTGCTTTTATCTTTGTGTGTGGTGTATTATCAGTGAATGTTTGAGCTTGGTGTGTGTGTGGTAGGTGTGAATGCTTGTGTGAAAATGTGCCTTCCTTACATGTCATCACAGTTATCGGAAAACTGCATATCTCAGAGATATGCAAGATGCAAACTGAGCTATTTGTGTGCCTACTTCAACTCAATACATCCATCAGATGTCACAGACAAAGTAAGGCACGCAGTTACTGGTTATAAAACAGCACCAAAGCTTGAGATTGGCATTATTTTCTTGCGTTGCCTAACAGTTTTCTTCCTCTTCTGAAATCTTACTAGAATGAACTGCCTATTATGTGCTTGAAGGGGCCTATCTTTGGTGCAATTTGCATGAAATAGACAAATAATATGTTTTTAAATTACATCACTGTGACAAAAAAAAAGTATCTTCCTCTTCGAAATAAAGTTTTCGTATCGCATCTTCTATAATCGCAGATAAGCTCAATAAGTACAATGAATGTCTTTAGGTATGAAGTTAGGGTCTTCTTGATCCGCGAAGGATGGGAGGTCAAAGAAAGAAAGAAAGAAAGAAAAAGAGGGAGGGAGGGAGGGACGGAGGGAGAGAGAGAATGGATATCTGAGGTTGCTCTAATGGAGTTCAATACTATCCTAGTGCCCAAAATAGCAGTTCTCGACAAAATGGTGAATCCTGCGACATGATACTGGCATCAACACTTCCTCGCTTGGATGCAATAATGGCCAAATCCAAATTGTACAGGAAAAGCAAAAACCTGCTTCGTGTTACTAAAACTGCACTTACCACAGCCATTCTTTGTAAATACGCGTTACTGGTGAATACAATGCACTATGTCAAGAATTCGTGCAGTTGCTTTATAACTTCTCTGCATATTGCATCCAGTCGACAGGTTACTAATCATCATGAACCTATTATCATAAACCAAAGAAGAAGAACACTGTCGACAATTCGTCATCTCACTGTTCAAGGGTTCTATATTCATTTCGTGTAAACATGGGGACTCTTCGAATGTGTTCTTTGAATTTGTGTTACAAGCAGGATAAGGACGAAGACACCATCTTTCACAGAATCCTTCGACAATATTTTGAGGTCCTTTCTCTTTCGTAATTTCGCTTTTAACCCTATCCCATCCGATCAACCTATCCGAAGGGTTCCGTATTACAGAACAACTGAAAGTCTTGAAAGCTTACAGACAAAATGTTTGGTGTTCTGCACATCACAATGCCTTAGTGACAAAAATGAACAAAGGCTTCCAACACACAGTAACTCAAATCGAAGTGTCTGGAACAATGGAAATTGGTCTAGCCGATCCTCTCTCTTCCCTAACCTTGCTCTTAACCCTATACCTAACGATCAACTTATCCGTTGAAGGCTTCAATGACATAGAACAACTGAAGGTCTTTTAAAACTACAGACAGTATAATATACTGATGGTTTGCACATCACTTTACCCTAGTGAGGACAACAGTAACTCAAATCGAAGTGTCTGGGACAATGGAAATTGGTCTAGCCGATCCTCTCTCTTCCCTATCCTCGCTCTTAACCCTATCCTTCCGATCAACTTATCCGAAAAAGAGTCCAGTGTTTCCGAACAGCTGAAGGTTTTTAAAAATTTCAGACGGAAAGTATATTAGTGGACTGCATAGTACAATGCCCTGGTGACGAAAATGAACAAAGGCTTCCAACACACAATAACTCAAATTGAAATGTCTGGGACAATGGAAATTGGTCTGGCCGATCCGTCAAATCCAAAATTGTTTTCGAGTTCGTGTCCACCGTTTTAGGACTCATCGATATTCTCAGATGGCATCTATTGGAACAGAATATGTTTAAGATCTCTCTCTCTCTCTCTCTCTCTCTCTCTCTCTCTCTCTCTCTCTCTCTCTTCTCACTTTTTTTTCTCTCTCTCTCCCTCCTCTCTTCTCCTGCCTCTTCCCTTCTCTTTCTTACTCTCTTTCTTTCTTTCCAGTCTCTCCATCTTCCTTTTGTTTCAACTCTTTCCCCCAGGCAGCCTATGAGACATTAGGTCTCTCATTTGAAAATGCGAAAGCCCCCGCCAACACCCACTCTCCCCTCCTCCAAAGTATAAAAGGAAAGAAGAAACATGGTAGGACATTTGTCTGAACTCAATTACTCGCTTCACCTCGGGGCGCCATTTCCCCGAATTCCACGAGTATAACATTTCATATTGCATAGAAACTTTGCAAATTACTACTTTACTGTCTCTACAAACGTTAATGAACAAAGGCTTCCAACACAAAACAACTTGAAAGAGTTGAAACAAAAGGAAGATGATGTAATAAAATCGTCTACTATTTGAAAAATGAAAACAAATCCATCGAAGTCCAGACAGTATCCCTGGTCATTTGTAGGTGGAGGGTTGCTGTCCGAAGGTATTCAGGTTGTAAAGGCATTTTGTCGCAATGATCCTCCTGCTTCGTCATTTGGTTAAACTACGCGCTCTTAAAACATCATTTCCAGAAGGTGACAGTTCTCACAGCAACAGCGACCGTAATCCCACCAAAGTCACATAAGGATGGATAAACAGAGGGACGGACAGATGGATGGATGGATGGATGGATGGATGGATGGATGGATGGATGATGGACAGACGGATGGATGGATGGATGGATGGATGGATGGATGGATGGATGGAGGCAATAAGCTCACGGATTAAACGGGCATTACAATACTATTAGGAAAGTGGGAAATGATGTCTGGTAATCATTTTGCACGCAGGTATGTCGATAAATGTTATTATTCTGAGGGTGAAAATAGGGCAGACTGAAATCTTGCATAAGTGACAAAGGTGTGTTATGCTGCACGCATTTCGCTTCACACCCCCTAGTGTGATAGGCTATACCGCTGAGCTAGACTGCTGCGTGCATAATTTATAGGTTTATGTTACAATGCTCTCCTGAAAAGTGTGAATACGTGTGTGCAAGTGTGCGTGCGTGTGTGTGTGTGTGTGTG
>JAWQUT010000055.1:633253-650753 GCA_033807755.1 Ellobium chinense
GGGGGGGGGGGGAAGGAACACAAAATAGCGAGAGAAAGATATACACAATAAGAAAGGAAGAAACAGGAAGTAGAGGAAGAATGACAGCAAGAATGTAAACACACACACACACACACACACACACACACACACACACACACACACACACACGAAAAGACGGAAAAAAAGAAAATGAAGAAGTACACCAGGGCTGGCTATTAATCCCCTGATCACTCTATCGATCTGCTATCTCTTTGATGGTTTGGGCGCCACGAGAGGCGGACACGGGACACGGCGACTTGTGTAAGGTTTTTTTCCCCTTTCGTTTATTATTTATTTCCTGGGACTTTAGGCAGTGTTGTTGACAGCAGCAGAAAGATATGGAAAGAAAGCAGATGTAAGAAAAATGAAACCAAATACAAAAAAGTAGGAATTTTACAGGATAGGAGTTTTCGTCAGCTTCTGTCAATGTAATTTAGTCTTCTTGTGTCAATGCACACAGAGTCACGTGAAGATGCATTTGAAATGGTGTGGATGTCGCTAGTTATTCAGAGTAATTCACCTTTCCATATCAGCGAGCTAGGATAAACATCGTGATTTTGCCAAGACCTCAGACCTTGGCTCAACAGCGTGAATGACCGAGTACTGCTTATAGCTATTGGTAAACAAGCGTTGTGACTGGAAAACAAGACTGACAAATAAATCAGAAGACTATTTTAGCCATGTGAAGGAGTCGGATGATATAGTTTAGCCACTTGGAAAGCTTCTTATAGGCTTTTTCGGGCAAGTCAGTTCCGAGAAACTATACAGAATGGATCCAAACACAAACGTCAGGACACCAATACCAGTGTATGAGGATGTACTGCACGTAGCACTAATTCAGAACATCTTCCATGCTTCTCCCTATGGGTCCCATATGAGGTCTAGATGGCTGCTACACAGTTCTCGGTAAGTGCCAGTAGGCAAAACGTGGGTTTCATGGGATGAACACATGATGGACACGTTTGGTACAAATAGTTTATTAGAAAGTGTCCAATCCGGATCAATCCTGAGAAAAAGGCCAAAAGCTATTTCGCACTACAGATGGTCATGTGCCCGTCAAGAACTGAATTCGAGAATATGAATACAAAGACGTTAATTTCAGAGCAAGACCATGTCATGTCCTAACCGACTGAATATTGGTCCTTAACTTCATCGTTTAAGCCCGCAGTTCACCGGTGGTTCTGAGACTTTCCAACTGCTCACATTTGTAATAAAAGGTGATCTGTTCTGAATACTTCAAAATATCAAAGCTGTATTTAACGAAGTGACTCAGGCTTTCCCACGTAAACCGACAAAGTCTATTGATGCAATGTGAGGAAAAGCCGGATCTTGACTAAGCCGGGCAGGTCATGATGACAAACGCCAGCCTACTGCCAGTTAATCTGTGGAAACCCCATATCAAAATAGGCACCAAATTAAGGCTCCGTCTTGGACACTGAGTGCAGAGAAATATGGGTGGCAAAGACAGAGAAGATACAGGACTAGCAAGGAGGATAGTGGGCAAGATAGTGCGAGACCATGTGTGAAGACGAAAGGGAAGACTCAAAGAAGGGAGGGTGGAAATAGAGGCACTGTTGTTGAAGACGTGTCCGAAACGGATGTAGAGACGGGAGACTGAAAGGCGGTGGTGAAATTAACGAAAGAAGACGGCGGGCAAGGAAGGATCTAATGATAGTAGACAAACGAAAAAAAATAATTATGCGTGTGGATACTGAGTCTCCATGTTGATTCCAAATGGATTCCAGTATCTCTCTCTCTCTCTCTCTCTCTCTCTCTCTCTCTCTCTCTCTCTCTCTCTCTCCCTTTCACTCAGATTTTTANTCTCTCTCTCTCTCTCTCTCTCTCTCTCTCTCAGCCGAGTACAAGGATAAAAAAGTAATCAAGAGAAGGAAAGACAACCGTGTGGGAGGAATGTGGGAGACCGAAATAAACTTGAAACCAGTTCCTAATTAACAGTCTTGTTTGACCATTATCGAATTTGAGGTCTGAGGAAGTCAGAGCACCAAAAACATGGGTCGTCGAGGACGAGCACACAAGACAGTTTGTTTTCTTTTTCCTCATTAACATTGCAGGCTCTCCATCTACCTTCCTACCCACTACATATGATGATCAAGTAACCAAAACGTGATCATTTCTTTCTGGCCATTATTTCTGAAATCACTCTGAACATTAACCAACCGACAGGTAATCGATCTCGATAATTAACCTAACTCGTGTAAATCACTGATGAAGTCACTTAACATTGTAGTCGACAAGTCTATTATTTTGGCTTATCAGTATTGATTGCCTTAGTCGATTATCTACTTGCTAGTTGTTAACTCTGAAACAAGCCCTGTCGACAAGTTATCACCAAGCTCAATACCATTTGTATTAGGTGATAACTGATCACAATACAACTTCTGACAATCAATACTGAACTCTGAAACCAGCCTTCAGAGTACAACGACCGGTTGACACTAGTACTAACACCACTTCAAATATCGACGGCTTCGTGCGACAGATGCATATCCCAACTTTTTGCTGGATCGGAGTTATCTATATAAAAATGTATATAATGCGTTAGTTTTGAATACTTGAGATTGTTTAGTGTGGCAAACATTGCAACTAGTTTGTCTGGTTTGAAAAGAAAAAAGGAAAAAAAACAACAAAACAAGGTTTTCACAGGAACTGAAATGTTGACAAAATTATTTTTTGCCATTTTCTCAAAACCATGAAAAGTGGAGACATGCATTTCTTGCACTGAGTCGTCGATATGTGACTACTATCTGCCAATCAATTTTGAAACTATGAATTCAGATCTCTCAGTGCAATGACCAGGTAAAACTTATCTTAACACCATTTCTAATATGTGGTTGCATTACAATATCTGCCAACCAATTGTGAATTCCTGAAATTAGCTTTACCGTAACACCATTTCTAACAAATGATAAAAGAATATTTGGAAATCAATGTTAAAGTAATTTTCCAATGTAATCGATGATTATATTACGAATGATGTTGTCATGCATTTAAATCTAGCAAGAATCGAATGAACCATTCCTAGCTGATGACTCGATAGCTGAAATCAATCGTGACCGTTATCTGGTGAGTTATGCGCGGCGTAAGATGGGGCAAATCCCTGTCAAACCTGTAATCGATAGTATTTTCCACCACCGGAAATCCCGATTCGTCACAGACATTAAAACAAAGGAAAAAGCAAAGAACGAAGGTGGAAAAAAGAAACACTGCCCCAGACTGGCAGCAGGATGAAGATCTCCGCAGGATGAAGATCTCAGGGACAAAAATATTCAATATGCACTTTCTCCTAAAATCCCACCCAAATGATGCTGAAAATTTCCCAGAAGCATTCGTCCGGGCAATGAAACAAGGAAAAAAAAAGCACGGAAAATATTAAGCCAAGATGATAAATTCACAGAGATAAAACATGGACAAAACTAGAGAAAGAAAAGTCGGTGCGGTATAAAATTCATCTGCATATTAGCTGCCGCACTGTAATGTTTATTGACTGGACATACACATTCCCCGTACTGTTCACCGGCCTTGTATCATCATAGCTCTCTTTCCTGTTACATCTTTTTCATATCTTGACTTGCACGGATCGTCCGTCATTCATCGCAAAAACAAACTCTGCACAAAACAAACTGTCTGTGTTGACATATTATCATACATGTATCTTAGGGCCGTATTTCATCATACTGGGGTATGAAAAGGATCATTGCGCATGCAGCCGTATTTGTTAGTATGAAAAGACATTATAAAATAGCTAAACAAAGACTAATTATAAAGGTAAGGGATTGATAACGTTATCGACTACCATCTGAACTAGAGTCAGAAAATAACAGATCAACCAAAAACAGAATCTAAAGCAGCAAAACTGCCTCTCAGATTCGATATTTGTCGGACTTAACGTCAGATTAACTTATCTCGACTCAATTTTTGGAGGCACTCAAGGGCTTTATTGGTACTCCAGCGAGATGTTCAACTGAACAAAGCCAGCCCGCGAGGGGTTTCCTGGTGTCTTTCACGGAGACGGACTATAACAGTGACGTTAAAGCTAATGATACGGCTGTACGGTTTCCGGGCTGATCGCCTCCCAGTTCACACTACATCTGGTGGTAGTAACTGCGTCATGTCTTGTAACAGAGGATGCCAACAATGCCAAGTATAAAACAAAGTGCAGCAAGGACGAAGAGATGAAAAAAATGGCGCCAAGACTGAGGTCTGATAAAGAAACAGAAAATAATATCCTGGAAAAAAAAACTGATTGTTTACTCCAGAATACTGTCAACCGAGCGTTATGATCAAGTTACTTGGTCCAAAATTAAATTACCCATGGCGATGCAACCGTGGTTATGAGACCAGAGAGAACGTTTTAAAAACAATTTTGATCCAAGTCTGGCATACTGCAAAACAAACTCATAGCAGCATGAAGATCACTTTACAATCTCGTTTGATTCAAGGAAGTCTCAAATCAGAATCACCCTGTAAGGGAGGCTTATACGAATCCAATTTTCATTCGTATTTCGAGTGATAAAAAATACAATTTTGGTGAGCAATTCTGGTGCAGCTCTTTTTGGAACCTGACGTGGATATATTTTGCAAGCCAAAATGCAAAATGGCGCATTAGTTATGATTCAGTTGACATACGAACGAAAATTAGAACCGTGTGACTCTCCTTCTTCCCCCACTCCCTTCCTCCACACCCTATCTTTTAAGGCTAGCCAAAGTTTCAGGCTGATCAGAAAGTAGCTGGTAGTTTGTAGACTCGGTGGTTCTTCATGTTTGCAGGATAGTAGGAAAATATTTTGTCTATACCTGTATTATACAACAGAACATAATAAATTCAGATTTCTCAGATCAGAGGACCCGTCCAAAAAAATTTGAATTAATGAGGTATTCGAGCTCGTGCGATAAATTTACTATAGAAACACAGGGCAAGGAACTGAAGCTTTCCAACAAATTAAATTAATTCGAGTTCGTAAGGTTCCAGGTCGTGAGGTCCTACAGCTTTTCTTTTGAACTGAAACGTGATTACACTTTACAGCGTCTGACACAACATTCAGACTTACTCATCTCAGGAAACTCATCATGCTGTACACATTAATAATTATACTGTTATTCCAAAGAACAATTATTTTTAAAGTGTTTGGTAGGGGAGGGGAAGGGTTACTGCAGCTCCCGGCTCTGAAATAGAGAATTTGGTGAGACTTATCAATTGGTAACTTGAGTAGTACTGGGAGTCAGCACTAGCCCTAGAAGCCGTCATTCCAGTGTGACAGCTCATAAACGCGTTTCGTCCAGAAAAATGACAATTATGAACATTCGATAATCCTTGTCTGACGTCTAAGTCTGGATAATCGTAGATGAGCCAATGACTTCGCTAGTCTCTCGTCTTATTATAGAAAGTGAGAAGAGACTTCAAGCTGAGTTAATGATCTGGGAGATGACACTTGATGTATTGATCTCTGTCTGTACAGGCTTAGAGGACATGGAAGATAGGAGGAAGATGAGGAAGCAAAAAGATTTTTTTTAAATAGAGGGGAGAGGAGGAGAGGTGGAGGAGGCGAAACTTCCGGTTACTAAAAGAATCATACTCATGGTCTCCAGAAGAATGTAACTTTTTATTTAAACAAAAAAAAATTAATTCCTTTATTGCGTGATAAGCAAATCATCCGTGACAAGACGGATACAATTACGTTAACTTTGGAATTATTACGGTGAGAGAATTTATAAGCTTAACGGCAGAATGTTACTCTACATTAGAAACCCTCAAGATACTTTGTGCCAAACATCACTGTAATGTAACATTAAGATTAAAAAAAAACATTTTATACACCCCACATATATCAAGACTGACGTTTCTACCAAAGCGCATGTTTTCAGATTTATCAAGACTATGTATAAATCAAGGATGGCTACATGTATTGCAACTTGATTTCAAAATTCCGAGTTTTTCATTTTCCGAACTCTTCCCTGACCTCTCATGGTAATTAAAATTCAGCTTTTCCTTCCAAGCTGTTGTCATTTCGTTAGTCCCCAGCTCTATTCGTTGAGATGACATTCCAGTCCTTCATACAACATTGGCCGTCACCTAATCCTTGAATTCACAAGTATCTCAAACAAACCCACCAGGATGAAATAAAGCCCAAATCAAGGGAAGAAGAAAAAAATCAATGCTGCTTTTAACGAACACCCTGCGACATGTTTTGTCAGTAACGTTTGCCCCCAAGACGAAGTCGCGTGGCTCTAATGTTTACTTAACTACTTCCCTCTAGCCTGCGTGGGTTTAAGAACATCATCTGCGTTGCTTTCCACTGAATCTCTCGAAGTTTCCTTTCCCATCCACTCGTATCGGTCTCTTCAGCAGCTGTATTAATGGAAAGAACCGGCCTGATTAAAATACTCAGGCGTGCAAAGAAGAAAAAAAATCATCTCACGAACTTGAATTTCATGGAACCGGAATTTGAAGTCGTGAGATGTTCAACTTTGGATTATAGAAAAAATAGAACAGGGGGTCGGAGCTCCGCAACAAGTAGATAAGAAATTTAAGTACTGAGATTTGAGATTCAAGTGTAAAACTCGTAATTCATGCTTTTGACAGACCCATACGATAAACTAGACATACCTCTTTTGGAACGACTTTATTTTAGTTGATTGATTGTGTATTGATGCTTTGAAATGGCTGGAAACATCTCGCGCAAGACGCAACTAAAAGGGAATTTGCTTTATTTTACTGACTTTGTGATCACCAAAAGAAAGGGACTGTGGTTCTATTTGTAAGTCTCGCTGAACCAACTGTGTCTGAGTCGTATTCATCAATATCCTTCTGTATTAGAGTACCGTTAAAAGCTGCTTACAGCAGCACGCTGTTGACAGCAACCAATGACTGGAGTTTAGTGAGAAAAATATGGAAACAATTTCCGGATACATAATGAGCTCTTCATCCTCACCTAACGTGCACTGCTATATTTGTGAGAATGGGTTTGTTTTTGAGCTTTGCAACAATTATGAGATAAAGGCTGTCCAATGAAATGACAATCTTTGGTAAAAAAAAAAAAAAGTGGAGGGAGTCACTTCAATCAGCCTTATTAATCCTGGAAACTCCTGTGACACACAACCTTTCATTTTCTAAAAAGTCACTGTAATAATAATAATAAAAAAAAGACGAAGTATTTGTCTGATGCCAAAATTAAATCCTCTCCTCGCTTTAAGTTCCTGCTCTCTGGGACATGTCCTGGCCTGGGCAAGCCCATAGTCCAACAAATGGCACGCTCGGGTTAACGATATTTACAATTAGATGCTTGCGGTGCAATACTGGTCTGTTGGTCTAGGGGCCCTTACGCAAGTCACGTAGTCAATCTGCGCCTTACCCCTCTGCACCCACCCCCTTTTCCAATAAAATACATTCTTGTCTTGTAGTTTGTTTATTTTTTTGGTTTTTATTAAGGCCGTTTTCCTCGTCACAAATCTGAGGACAAACTATCCTATTTGGTATTTCGATTGGCAATCGGTATCTGTGCTAATTTTAAGCAGAGACCTTCTTCATATTAGTATGCTCTGAAAGTCTTGCTAAGCCACTGGTTTTCCCCACTGTGCACTTTGACCTATGACCTAACCCACCTTAGCCCGCTAAAAGACCAGATTTGGGGGTGAGCAGGTATCATGCAAATCGGATTGGAAGATTCCAAATGCGTTTGGGTTTTATCTCTGGCATCAATCTCCCTTGTTTGTCTTCCGTCATCGGATCGCCAGTGACCTGACTTTCTATTTATCATCGTGTCGATTTTCAATTTCATTGAATTTGGCAGTGTTTATTGCCTTCCAAAAAAATGGGCCTTCGTAAACACCTCCCAAACTGTAAAAGGAGGAGGGGGGAGGGAGGGAAGTGGGGAGGAAAAAGGCACTGCTTAACTGGTTGACTGGCTAGCAGGCTGGCTGGCTGGCTGGCTGGGTGGCTACATGGATGGAAGGCTGGCTAGCGATATGAATTTGGAAATATGGTGTATGCCATATTCTCAAGTTTTCTCCCGTCTGTTCAGGCTGGCCAAGCTCGATATCTCCCTTATACTGCTGTATGCTTTTTTTTTCTATATATTTTGTGAGGATCTAATTTTCTCGAATGTCGCAAGGTAAGCGTGACTCGTGAAAATCACCTCCGGGTTAAAAAAAAAAGTTCTGTTCACATGGGGCATGAAGGAGTAAACCTTGCACAACCCACCTAAATGTATACGGCCAAATCGCATGGAAATTACGACAGCTTATCTGCGACTTGGATTTACCCGCTGATTTTTAGTCTAGGCCTGGCCTTCTAGCAGATAACATTTCAAACATGAAGATGACATCATGTTATGTCATTTTGCATTACTTTAGATTTCCGCGCTAAAAAAACACGAGAGAAAACCATTATACTGGGCTCGTGAAATTTACATCCTCACGAAAAGCCATTTCCGACTATTCGCCAGAAGTAGATCCTCACCAAACAAAAACAACATATTACATTATTATACAGTATAATAATAAATAGTGTTACAGTATACTCTATGACAATATTACACTTCTGTTCAGCCGTTCAATTCATATTTTCATCAGTTAACCATTTTACACACCATTTATACTGTCTCATTTTGTTTCATTAAAAAAAAAAAAAACGTTCTTCCGACGAGTCGAACGCAATCTCTCGCACTTGAACTTAGTCTAGACATGAAACAAATTGAGCCACCGCAATCCAATGATCAAGTTTCCAGACCATATTTTCTGATGATTTTGTTTAATGTAATAACTTTCACACACCGAGACTCCATGCCAGCTTCCATAAGAGATTTGTTTTTATCCTTGTCTGGGTGGCTTGTTCTCCTTTTTTATAGACCTCATCAATTTACAGCAAAATCTTCTGTCCTCCCATCCGATCTCCGAAACCTTTCTCTTTTATCTACCGCCCATATTTTAAATCCTATGTCTCTCTTTCATGTCAACGCCGCAGCGCCATGGGTTCCTGAGCTCCACATGTACACAAGGTTTCTGCGCCCTGCCGATAATTATACGGTAACGGAAAGATGGAGTTCGAATTCTTTTTCCAGACAATTTCCCAAAATAAAACCATTGTTTTTTTTCTTTTTATTTATCAACACAGACACAGAAATCCTAAACGGAATAGTTTCCAGTTTTAATAGATCATCCGTTAAGAGCATAAAGTTTAAAAAGGCGTGCTTTCTTACACACAGTGTATGATTCATCTATACATTGATCAGTGACAATCATATGTATGGTATGATAGCTTACTCACTAGTCTTACATTAATTTCTTCTTCCTATTCCTCCTCCCCTATTTCCTCCCACCCTCCCACCTAAAAAACAAAATTCCTTTATCCAAAGACATCCTTTTATGAATACATTTAAATAAATCAGAAATTTGTGTCAGACAAAATACTTCTCATCGTCTACATTTGTTGGGAAGAAAGAAATAAATCTGAAATGACAGGGTTGTGTTTAACACATCAGTTTTTGCCAATTTAACCTAATATCAGGACCCGTAACTCATCGCCATTCACCGAAGAAGAAAAAAATTACTGTGCATTATCCCAAAGTCATATTGCAAATTCATATCTTACAGTTGCTGAGATATCCTGGGGCAATATCAAACTCACAATACAAGTGACAGGTATAAATTTCTCATTCTTGTGCTTTGTGTATTAAAGAGAAAATGGAAAAGGAAGGGCGGAAGTTAATACAAAGTTTAGAGGGCGGTTTGAGATCTGGTGAGGAGCATCGATGATTTACTAAATCAGCTACCTGACGTGTGATCAAATCACGGAGAAGCTTGAAGTCGCGTATCGATTTTTAATGAATATAGCACGCTCTAATGATGGGCTGGGAATCGATGCCGCCATTGCTCTTAGCTGCTCTACAAAAATTATGGCCAGGTAAAAATCTGGGCATTAAGCTGTTGCTCAAGGTGGGACATGCAGTGAAAGGCGAGGAGGAAAAGATGGGCCGGGACGAGGAGATAGAAGAGAGGAAAGAAAGGTTATCTTAGCCCGAAGGTTTTGCACAATGCCATTGGTTTCAGAAGCGTCCATTCACAAAGTCCAATGACCGCATGACGTTATGAATGATGTAAGAAATCGATCATCAAAAGAGGAAGGACCGCGAGCCATCCAAAATTCTCCGAATAGAAAGACGAAACGCAACGCCAAAATTATTACTGCAGCACATGTCCAAAATGCTTTGTCTCAATTCTAGTTCGATTATTTCTCAATATCGTCACTGAAACCAAAGTACAGTACATCTAGGTACGGTTGGAACAAACTCCTCTCAAAAATGACTCACAAGGAATACGAACATCGTAGCATCTACTCTTAAGACAAAACTTTCCAAAACTCCGATATCAGAGAGGAATCTTTGAATAGGAATGGAACTACTCCGTACCTCACCATTAAAATATATCCTGAACGTTGTTTGATTTTTTTTTCCGAAAGAAAGCTAGCCGAGATATATATCTGGCGGAGGAGCATTTTACAAGCCTGGTCTTTTTATCATATAGATCTAAGTAAGCCTTCATCATGTGATGCTACAACTGCTTGAAATCGAGGCAATCAGTATTTTTTACATGCAAAAACAACAACAACAAACGAAATCCCGGAAATGAAACGTTTGCCGCACGATTTCCGGTTCTCCCTGACCATCCTGTTTTAACTTTTCCAATAGTGGCGATCTGAGTAATACACCGGCAGATATGAATGATAAAAACAGGCGAAGAAAATGTTCGGATTGTATGGAAATTCCAGAAATGGTTCCATCCCCGCGGAATAGGAGACTCTAACTCTACCGTCAAACAATCATCATTTCAGCACCTATAACAATAAACCACCGTATTTACTAAATTGATCTGAAAACAGCACAGCATAGACCTGCCACTTTCCTGGAGAAACTGTGACGTTGTCTCTGAGCCAAATGAAGACTGGTAATGGATGCCCATTTAAAAGAGCTGTAGGCAGGTGGGGATTGCGGGTGGATGGGACAATTAACTTGTGGGGAGGCTGTGGATTGGGAGGAGACAGGAGTTTAGACATGCTGCCCTGCTGTCATGGCCATATGGCACATATCTGGGACTCTTGCAGGCAGACATGGGTCACATATGGACACAAACGAGAAACAGGCTAAACTTATGTGGGTTTCATGTCGGTACCAACCAGCAACCATTTGGGCAGACCCGAGTGCTATACAAGGAGTTGGTTAAGTCATCCTTGAATCAATGAAGTATCATGCGGAACATCCTATTTCAGATAAAGTAGAAAAACCCATATGGGTCCCATATGGCTTCTATGTCCCAGCTTTGGCAGGGTCTGAGGACGGATGAGGTAAACCGAAAAGCATTTATGTTCATGCAGAAGAGTCTGTCTCAGATCAATGGAGAAGCTCATACGGATCCCATGAGCTCAGCTGATTGCACGGTTTGAACAGGCATGAGGCAGAGCAGGGTAGGGAGTGTGTATTTGTTCCTTCCCTTTCCCTCATCCCAGATAAATGGAGAAACCCATACAGGTCCCACATGCTCAGTTGATCGCATGGTTTGAACAAGCATGAGGCCGGGCAGTGTAGTGAGTGTATATATTTGTTCCTTTCCCGCTCCCTCATCCCACCAAATAAACTTTCCCTATCTCTTCTTCCATCTCGTCTGCAATTTTTATCACAACACGTTCGCCATTTCGTCAACTTCTCAAACAACAAACAGCCCAAGCGCTGTAATTTTTTTTCCTATGTCTTCCTCCTTTTTTTTTATCACTGTGAGGGTTCATCCATTTCGCTAGCCCCAAAGAGCCCAAGCCTTGTTTTTGCCGTATCATTAAAAATTTCCCTCTCCTCCCTCTTTCTCTCGCGTCCAGTTTTAGCAAGCTGCACCATAAATCATAAAATGTATTTTCCCCCCTAAACTCCCCTGAGAAAATTTGATCATTCGTAAGAAAATTTCGTCTCCAGCGATGGAAAGACATGATGAAAATCAAAAAAAGGGAAANGGGGGGGGGGGCAGGCAGACAGACGGACGGACGGACAGCAAAACAGTACACAGCCTGCAAACGAAACTGGCCCTTCACGACATCACATGGTTATGGATCCAGCTCTGACGATTAGCGAAGACCTTCAGCTGAGCGGCTAGCGATCCGAGCCTACTACTATTCCCAGTGACGCAGGTGTGCTAATCATATTAAGATGAGAAGTGGAAGACTGAAAAGGACAAAGAAAGTAATGGCTGAGATATGATTGAACGCCTCGTCAGTTCTTATATCAGAGATGGCAATAGGCCTTCCTGGGATTGATTCTGACTGAATTAAATGTTGGAGTGAAAGCGTGATTGCAGTCTTGGTTTAAGAGTTTCTTGCTCAGGAGCTTCCTGCACTCCTGTCGCTTGTTTGTTTGTTTGCTTTTTGTTGTTGTTGTTGTTGTTGTTGTTGTTGTTGTTGTTGGTAGGCCTGTCGGTTGGCCGTATATGTGTTGTATATTCTCATAGAGGTTTCTGTATGCCAAAGCAAGTCTCTTCTTGACATTTTTCTCCAACGGCTAATGCTTGTCTTTTGCTAGTTTAGTGACACTGGCAGTGTTCAATGATCTCAGAGTATGAAATTCACTGGAATTCATCTTCTTCTTCCCTGAACTCCTTGAGCAGGTAGTACTCTAACATAACCCTGTGCGTCTCTTTCTTAACCAAAAAACCCACTGAGGCCGTGGACAATACTCAGGATATCGTCATTATAACAACGATCCTGGTATTCGTATGAAGAATAAAGAGGAAATCAACATGACAATAGAAAGAATATTATTAGAATAGACGAGACATCACCGCTATGCGAAGTGTTCCAAAACGTTCCAGACAATTTTTTTTTCCTTTCGTCCGGAAATTCAATCACAAGAACCTGCAAATTCCAGACCACGGCTTCAAAAGCGACGCATTTTTATGGCTGTCGAGCATGAATCCAAATGTGGAAGATGAAAAATGCATGACACTGAGTTCAGTAATAACCAAGGAAGACGATGACGAACCAGTCTAGATTGTGAATCACATTCCCCAGCAAGCTCCCAGGGAAACAAAAATTGAATTCTAAAGTACGCTGCTGTATTACGACAGAAAGCATCAAGTCGTTGCATGAGAAACGCAGAGCCTGCATAAATCAAATCTGCTATTTAGATGAATTCCATGAACTAGGTCAAATGCAAATATTGGTATCGCTTTGTTCAGAACTTTTTTTTAGCTGATCCTGATGGCATGACTGGCATTCATAGTTTATGAGCTCAATCCTTAAGACCTTAAATATGAATGAGAAATTTGGTCTCTCTTTGAACTGTATGACGACAACATGCGATCGCGTCTCTCTCCGAGCCTGTTTTGTGGAATTGTACTTGAAACGTCTGAGCTGCAGACGACTCTGTTACGGCAAAACAGACCTGAGATTTTTGTCCAAAATGACCCTTAAAAGGATCTATCTCAGACTAAAAGGATCTATCTCAGACTGGTGAGTACTCTCTGCCGTCTCTGGCTAGTTCTGAGAAAACTGTTTTTTTTTCTTTACCTTCAAACGTTAAGATACATTGCAACTTTAGTCTCAATGAAATCGGAGCGATCGTCCAACACAGTTTACTTTTTNGAGGAGTGCCTGATCACAAGTATCCCCCCTTTGTCAAAGTCAGCACTTGGACCCCATCTTGTTCTGACCCCCATCACCCAACCCACTTTCAGCTCATTTCTCTCCCTTTCCCATCTCTGTGACAAATGACAAATGTAGAAAGGAGAAGACAGCAGCTGAAGATGATAGAGTGAATGGTACATACGGAGACATATTAGAGGACTGACGTATGACTGGAGCGGAGGAGGGTTACAAAGCAGAACATGCTTATCTCCTTATGAAGAGATTTTTTTTCTCATCAATGACGAATTTCTCCCCTTCCCCGCAGAATCTCATGGCGAATGATCAAGGGCGGACCTGAAGACCCCTCTCCCCCGCCCCCCAAAGAAAAAAAGTAGGCATTATGTCCAAACCAGAAAGAAACCAAGAAACTTAAAAGAAACCAAGAATGAAGCCCAACAACTGACCAACCCTTTTCGTTTCTAGCTACTAACTGCTCATGAAAGGGACCAATTTAAAAAAAAAAACAAACGGTGGTTGAAAATGACAGGGCGAAGAATAAACACCACAAAAACATAAAAGCCGAGAGTCCAGGAGGAGCTGGTACTCTGTAGTCAGCAAGCGTCAAATATGAAATGTATTTTGTACCCGGGGTTCCCAAGAGACTTTGAGCTGCCGCAGATGCAGCAAGGACCCGCCATTGGCAATGATTCAGTTAGGTGATCACTTCTGGGCTGGGAAACTACTGTTGTAGAGAGTGAGCCTAGGGCCAATCAAGCAGGAAGAATTCTTCCCTCCCTTTATTTTTTGGATATTATTACGGTTTGAGTAGAGAGATACTTTACAGTTCTTCTTCACAGAAGAGGGACTAGCTAGGTATTTTCGTCATCGTATGAAGGTCATGTCTAAAATGTGAGCGCATATTTGGTTGTTTCTTCATGATACGGTTGAACCTCAATATAAAAATAGTCATTTGATAAGTATACTTTGTAATTATGTATGAATTTTACGTGCATGGATTACTTATCGTTCTATCATTTCATTATTCTAATGGACCTGGATATTAAATATACCTCAATAATAAATATAGTTTTTCCATTCACCAACGGCTTATTTTATATCGAGATTATATTGCACTTGAAACTGAATATTAGGAATTCTATAAATTCAAAATTCATTCGCAGACCAGCAGTTGGGCCTCCCAGTGTAACAAATGGCAGATATAAATTCCGACTGAAAAGTAGCAGATGAGAGACTAAAAAGCCATAGCCAATGAGAATGCTGAAAATGAGGAGAGATCATTAATTCGCTGCTGTTGTAGCATAAGTATAATATATCCAACGGTTCCAGCTACTGAAATCCGTTAGCCGCTAACTCAAGGCCTATTAATGATTTTAATCTTACGATCTGTAATATTCTGCAGGAACAACAACAACAACAACAACAACAACAACAACAACAACAACAACAACAACAAACATGAGCACTCCAAAAACATTTTCAATTTTATTTTTTAAGAATGCACTTTCCTTTCCTCTGTTTTCAAGCCAACAAACATAGTCTAGTGCAAATATATCGATCATGGGGACAGAAACGTGTCGAGCTCATGACGCGGGTGGTAGAGATAAGGACTGTCCCAGTGTCGATGACTTGGGCTATTCCCTCACAGAACTTCCTACACCCATTAGCACTGTGTTAGACAAATGGAAAAGGTGTCAATATAATATAGTATATGCGACCATTCCTTTGTCAATGATTCCAGTCTACTAAAAAAATAAAAATAATCCTTTACGTCGAATCGGCGAACACAACTATGAATAATGTACAGAAAGACGACATAAAGGATTATTTTTATTTTTTTAGTAGAATGGAAAAGCGTGCGAAAAGCCCTAGCATTGTGAAAAGCGTGGCGATATTGTAACTGAGTAGCAGGGCTCTTCGGATTTCGGGGGAGGAACTCGGCAGACGCCAAGTCCTATTATTACTTATGTCATCGCTACGGATCGACCTGGCTTCGCACAGGTTAACGTGCGTTGTGGTTAATGGTTAAACTGCAGGTAGCAGCGAACCACGTTCAACATGATGAAGGAGACGTCAATTAAAAATTAAACGGAATCTGTTCCTCATTATTGTTGTTTTTGTCGTCGCTGCTGTTGTTGTTACTGTTGTTGTTGGTGTTGTTGTTGTTGTTGTTGTTGTTGTTGCTGCTGTTGTTGTTGTTGTTGTTGTTGTTGTTGTTGTTGTTGTTGTTGTTGTTGTGATTGTTATCGTCGTCGTTGTTGTGGTTGTTTTACTTTGCAACCTTATTCTTCTCATATTTTAAGTTTAAGGTCTCAACCGATGATAACCCACAGTACAACGAATTCAAAGTAGTGTGAAATATTTCTGTGTTAAAATGTTTAAATTGTTCCTCGACACATTCCACTGAAGTGGAACAGCTGGTTGTATAATGTGGAAACTTCGCGAGGTTAAAAAGAAAAAAATGCCCTACAACAGAAGCAATCCAGTGTGCATGTTCTGAAGTCAATAATTTTAATGGGCTCTCCGATGTTTGTCTGTGTGTGTAGAAATTCAATAACAGCGGAAGACCAATATTTGCTTGAAGCGGAAGATGTCGGCCGCTCATTCACGCTGATCTTCTTCTTCCATGGCAGAAATATCTGCAGCAGCTGAAAATACGATCGAAATATTTATTCACATTATCACATTAATCGACATCTTCCTCCATGGTCAAATAAAACGACAGGACACGGTATCCATTTGCCCATCTCTTCGCAGGCATGCCTTTCTACAGCAACACTCAGGCCCTTGAGTTTGTTTTAATCTGTCCACTTGTAAAGAAATCCTCCCCGCTGTATCACAACATCAGATGATTTATTATTTGCAATCAGCGACCCAAAGTTGTCAAATGGCGCTATAGTTCGGGCGAGATGGCATAGAACTTTCATCTCAGAGCCCTGATCAGTCTATCTAGGCGATCTCTCCTCCTCCTGTTTTGTTCAGATGGTTTAAATTCACCGTCAGTTTTTCATATATTTGATTGTTATCGGGTGCATAGAGCCAGACATGACTGCTTTCCACGGGCGAATAGTTATATGCCCATTGATTAATACAACGTTTAAGGGCGCTATAGGAACCCCATAAATCAAGTCAGTATTCCAACCAAATCATGAGCTCTCGGATTTGTCAAAACTTTGAGTGTGGGCGAGAGATCATTAACAAATATTTACCAGACTCCATATATTTTCGGTCTTTTCACTCTCATCCTATGTACAGCGCCTGCCGACGGACCTACATTTCATCTCGCAGTCCAGTGCTTCTCTATGTTGTGTACATTTCCAATGCATGAGCAGTCAGAGACAGAACTTAGTGCATTTCGCTACAAATTCAAGCTATGATACAACTGATGCTTTCATTTTGTTTTGGGAGGTTTGGGGGGAGGGGGTGGNGAAGGTTTATAATGCAGTCGGGCAGGAGTCTAAATTTCAGGTAGATACCTGGTACACATTTGTTATCCTGTCACTCACGATTTGGCTTAGTTTCTAGGCTTGGCATGTTTCCAACCTGTGATCTAACATTTCTCTTTTGGGTATACAAATGTGTTTTAACATCACAGAGAAGATCAAACACACGTTTGGAATACTATTACTTTGCAAACGGGGTCAAATAAAGAGCCACGCACTGTTAGGTTTCATCCACTGTGCATGTACTACTACAATGTTCACTTGATAACCTATGCTCAAAGCAAAGTCGATCGGCTAGCATTCATAATACAAGAAGGTCTGCTTGCACGATATTGGTATTTGCCCGGGGACATCAGCTACATCAAACGAGTTTGGCATTTCTAGTCTGAAGCCTGCTCTG
>JAWQUT010000055.1:655753-662443 GCA_033807755.1 Ellobium chinense
TCCGTTCATTACAAGCGAGGTAAATTTGCTCGAAATACCTTTCTGTCTACGCTCTAACTATCAAACGTAACAGTGTATGGACTAGAATACCAGTCAGTACAATTATCAAGACCGATTGATCCACAAACGACTGAGAAACATCCATCCATCTGTTCATCTCCATCTCCCTTCGTCGATCTGTCCCGTGTGTCTGTTTGCCTGTCCGCTTAAATGTCTCCCCGTCTCCCGATTTCTTGCATAAACACTCAATATTTCATTTCAACTATACAGGAAATAACAGGATCTAGTCTAGACTAGTTTTTTTTATTAATTTCGTCGACTATTTTCGGTTGTTTGCCAAAATACAAAATATAAAAAAAAAAAGCGGCAACGAGCAATGGAAAAGATTTCAAGAGCAACTGTGCAAATGAACTAAGATAGTTCTCTATTAGACTAGACAATGTGTTCTGTACAAACGTCTTTTTAATATGACTATCGAGGAGCATTCTGGTGCAGGTGCAGCAATGAGCCTTTTCAGCTTGTCAGAAGATCGGTTTTTGTTTTGTTTTGGTTTTTATTTCTATTTTTAGTGACGCAAACACAGATCTAAAGATTGACAGCGTTTGCTGGCATTCCTTTTCCGTCGAATTCAAATCTTTCCTTTTACCTGGCATTATATTCCTGTATGTCTAGATCTAAGCAGATTGGCTGTCAGAAAACTGCGATCAGGATTTTTTTTTCTCTCTAACTCTTGTCTTTGACGATCAAACCTTACGTGACATATTATGACATGAGACAATTGTCCTTGCCTGTTCTCAATCAAATTATGCTGCTGATGTTGCTGCAATCAACCCCTCAAAACAAGGCAACAACAACGGTTGTCTATCTTGGCTTTATTTTACAAATGATGTTCAATTTAAGGAAAAAGAAACTGCACATGTAGTCTAATTACATTCTGATACACGTTTCTGCTAACTCCTTTCTGTTACCTAAAAATCCTGACAACACGGATCGAGCATGTTTGCCCATGTCACGTATGAATCCTGTTACCTTATTATCTTTTTTTAACATGACAGGTTCGATAACACGACTGGAACAATCAAACATGCAATCCCTGATATCGCCAAAGAGGGCAAACGCTCTGAGATGCCCAATCATTGGCCCGCGGTTAAAAATCTGGCCCACCGAGGGTGAATATGGCCCTTGAAATCCCTGTTGAGTATAAACTGCTTTCAATAATTGTTCAAGATAATGCTTTATGATAAACCTCAACAGATCAGATCAGGTTACTATCATCCGATTAAGGAATGGACACTGCAAGCTCTACAAGCATCTGCATAAGATAGGCATAAGCAGCTCAGCCCCCTGCCAGTGCCTGCAGGCAGACCAAATACCACAATAGGTATACAGGACTGCCATCTCCTGGCAGAACTAAGAGAACGGTTTTGGCCATCGCCTGTTGACTATGAAATGAAGCTTTGGGGGAACTGCACAAACCTGCCAGTTAATGGCCTATAGTGGTCTGCTAGCATGACCAGGAAACGCGGTAGAAGAAGAAGATGTTTTGTGGTGAAACATGGATCCATGTCGTTAGAAGACTAAGCCATAAAACCGGCTCCCATTCTGGAAAGACTGAAAACCCAGTTAAATAGACTATCACCAAAAAGTAACCAAGCAAGCGAGGTCAAGAACTGAACCTCAGAGAACATTCTGATTGTTACTATTGTGGAATGATGCAATTTGGTTGCTACTAGGAATGGTGTATTCTGGTTGTCATTGTTGTTGGAATGGTGCTTTCTGGTTGTGAGTGCTATGGAATAAGCAAATTGATTGTAACTAAGTAACTGGTGTACTGTAACTAGTGTTTGGGACGGTGCATTCTGGTTGTTGTTGTTTTTGTTTGGAATGGTGCACTCTGTTTGTTATTGTTATCTGGAATGGTGCATTCCGGCTGCTATTGTTCTTTTGGCATGGCACCTGCTGCTGCTACTGCTGCTGAAGCTGTTGTTGCTGTAGCTTCAATCGCCTTTGCACACGTTTAACGACTGGAACGACGAACCAGTAAAACTGGTGGTATATAAGACTTACTATTCGGCACGGAATTTCATTTCCTCTTTAAAAGTCCTCATATTTATGATTACTTACAAACACCTTCTAGCATGACGACCATTAACAAGGTATATCCGATCACAGAGAAGATACCTGTGTTCCGCCATCTTCCTCTCTCATGCTGCGATCACTGCTCTCTCTCTCTCTCTCTCTCTCTCTCTCTCTNNNNCTCTCCCCCCCTCTCTCTCTCTCTCTCTCTCTCTCTCTCTCTCTCTCTCTCAATCTTTCCGCTCTATTCCAGAAACGTAGACTAATTTATCTCTGTCAGATTAAAAAAAAACACATAAGAAAGGCAGCCAAATCTATATGATACAACGAACTGGCAAAGAGGCTTTGGCTAAGCCATGTGTAAGTTGTTGTTCGTAGTTCTGTGAAGATTGAGGCTAAGTAAATGTACTGATCTTGTTGGAACATCTGATTAAACAAAACAGAATAGTGTATGGGAATTACCAAGAAGGCGACAAAGATACTGGGATGAGATCTAGCGCTGCACTTCGTGTTTTGTTTACAAATCAATATTCATCGACCACCTACTGAGCCTTTGAGGACAGTCGCTGCAATACGTCGACACGGTGCAAGAGACAAAGTGTCATTCAGCAGATCACACCTTCCGTGATAGCCTCTATGACTTCCAGAGGACCGTTCTCAATTAGTCAACTCCAGCAAAACTCACATCCGGTTTAAGCAAAATGCACATGGTAGTGTGATTAAATCATCAAATCTCGCCTCCAGAGGTAAAAGAGGCACCAGTCAATAAACACTAATGTAACAGATCGTATTAGCGAATCATATTCCTCTGACAATGGAAAAGTAGAAAGCGGAAGCAGTACTTGTTGGAGTTGTGGCTTGCGATATCCGAATGACCGTGCATGCATAGTAAATGAGAGTGGTCTATGCCTCAGTTGCTCAAGGTCTTTGGCACCCAGAATGCGTCTACAAAGCCACCCGAGGACACACACCCAATAACAGGCACAATACAATCCCCGTATGATCTTCAGACCACCTACATCGACAATCTACATTCTGAAACGCCCTTCTTAAGCCTCGCCTCACAGCTTAACTTTTCTGTCAGCAGATGCTAATTCTTACGTCAACAAAGAGCCAATCGCTGCTCACAGGGGGCCTAACTCATTGTCTGTTTGCATCAGACTCAAAGACATTGTTCAAGCAAGGGAATTCCTTTCCCTGGAAATATGGAAATTACCTTTCTTAAAAGTGGCTGTGATATTTTCGCCACTTTTATAAACTTTATGTTTTGCTGTCTATTAGTCTGTGGTTGGTAAATTCACTACCGTTTTATTTGTTGCAGTTTTTATAAACAAAAATAACAATGCGGCTTAAGAGTTGTATCCAGGTGAATATCCGCTCACACGACTTAATATTACCCCCGCACGCGCGAGCATTCTCGACTTTCTCAACCTGCTGGGGAACCTACGGTGTCATTATCATTTACATGCGCTGATCACTAGCATTCTGACAATATCTTCCACTACCTACAGCCAGGTACCAGTTTTGCAGAGAGGCTGACTAATGAAAATAAGGATGAAACACTTTCCCAAGGCACCTACAACAGACCGAGGTCGGGACTGGATCCCACGATCTCAGATCACGAGTCCAAGACTATAGCAATTCGGTCACACTGCTCCATATATTGTCCATATAAAGTATATGATATGACAGACTATGACTATTTAAGTACATTAAACATTTTAGTTTTTTTTCCCTCTGATAGACAGACCCACGAAACAACGTGACTCATCGGTTGAATCCAAAGCATAAAACTTTCAGTTGGAAAACCCAAAGACGTGCTTATATGAAGACCAAAACGTATGGAGGAAAACAAAGCCAGGATGAATTTGTTTTAACAAACAAGGCTTAAATTAATTTTAAAAAAAAAACCATCAGTGTACAAATGGGCTTCATCCGCCCACTAATTGAACATGTCAACATTTTGAAAGTTCAGTCAATAAAGATGACGTGTCTTGGGATAAGTGGGGAGGAAAGTAGAGAGGAACATCTAACCTTTCATCGCGTCTGTCAATTTGAGCCACTTCAGATGGAGGCCTAGATCTACTGTATGTTTGAGTTTCAGATTTAACAAGTTTCAATCCAGCAGAGACATGGTCAGACAGGTTCGCGGGGAGAAACGTGAGAATTTTAATCAATAATGTTCTGACGCTGTGAAGATATCATTTGTTTATATGTAGATGGAGAGACTGTGGGAGACTTATATGAAGAAGTGAGGAAGGACAGGTGGAAAGAAAGAAAGAAAGAAAGAAAGAAAGAAAGAAAGAAAGAAAGAAAGAAAGAAAAGGAACACAGAGAAACGACATAAAACAACATGCCTTTGAACAGAAATTATATGGTGAGGTGAGAACGGGAATCATAATTTCAATCACTCAAGAGTAATACACTAAGATTAATTTCCTTGCTATATAAAGCGGACGCCGACGCATTTTATTTCTTCAGAGTATTCCAAACACAAAGCACTCAGTTTTATGACAACATGCGTGGGTGGTCAGTCAGAACGGGAAATTAATTAGAAGTATGATATTATTATTTGATATGGGATCTAACCTGAAATATCACGAAAGTGTTATTCCTTCTATTAAACATGAAAGATCCAGCCTAGTCCACGAAAGAAAACGTTAAGTGTGGCAATAATAAATATCATGATATGATTTAATAAGTCTTTACAAGACTCATGTTTCGGACACACTCGCTCACTCAACTTTATGTTCAAGCAGGCAAGATCACTCACTAACTAACTCTATTACTCTTTAAATTCATCATCTCCAAGACGAGCTCTACCTTTCTGTCAATGGTTTCTCCAGACCGCGCGATTGTGCGATTCGTCCTCTGAAATTCAAAATCCAGAGTAAAAAAACATTGAACTCGCGCCGATCTCCCCCTTTTCTTCCATTCCAAAGTTTTATCACTTGAGAAAACTTTACAAATTCTCCCCCACCCTTTTGGACAAGGGATAGAATGTTGCCTACAGTAAAACACTGCCTTTTGCATGCATTGATCACTGGTCACTAGTTTTCACCGCACAGCTTTCTCTGCCTACAACCAGGCACCCAATCATACAGACTGCCGGACCAGTGACGCTTTCCCAAGGCTTTCACAGCGTGACCAATGTTGTCAAGTTATTTGTTGGCTCTCGTATTGTGCCTTAGAGCGGTAGCCCAGTGTCGGCAATGTTGTCGTGAGGCTCTTCGGTTCTGTTTATTGATCAGGACCTGAAGGACTACAAAATGCGGCATGCTCAGTGTAATGCTCTAGTTCCGACTCCTCAATCTTCTTCTTCTACATCAGTGCTTTACAAAACAATAGTCCGCATTGGTCACAAAGTAAATAAAGAAAATAAGAAAAATTTGACAAATTTCACACATATTTTTTCGGACTTATAGTCTTTCGCAGATGATACAGAAAACAAACGAACTAAGAATGAAAGGGCAAAAGTAATAACATTTACCAAACCAAAAAAAAAAATGAGGACTAATCATGAGGCCCATTCTAAAAAACAAAGGCTTGATCAGAAACAAACATCCAACAAAAGGACCGGACGAAGTCGCTCGAAGATGTTCTTCCTTTATACCAGATTATTCTCATGAACTCAAAAATCTAATAAACTCGAAAATAATGGTTCTAATTCATTAGCTTCTCCTATTTCACAAAAACAATAAAGATAAGAAAACTTACGCTTGTAGGCTACCCTTGATATGATCAGAGCAAAGATAAATACATCTACAATAGTACTCCCTATCCTCCATATAAATGTAAACCCAAATAATATAGCTTCCCTGTGTACAGTGGCTAAAAATAATAAGGGGGCCAAAGACCACTTGCCCTCTTGCCCCCCCCCCCNNCCTCCCACCCATCCCCATCGACTCCGACGCCTGTAAATAGACTACAGCAGAAGTACAAAATAAAGTACAAAAACGAAGAGAAGGAGGGATGATACTGTGATCAGTCAAGACCCTGTTGTCATTACTGATGGATTCCCGCCTGGAGCGCTAATTTTATATTCCAGAGCACAAGCTGCCAAAATTCACATCACATCTGAAAAGCAAATTACTGGGGGAAATTGGAGACACTTCGGTCACTACTTATCTCCAATCTCCTAATAATCGTCGCCGGGGATGAAGAGGTGCCCGTGTCTTTCTTTTTATCTCTCCTCTTTCTTTCTCTCCCGCTCTCTCTCGTTCTCTCTTGATGGCTCACTCTCTGTCACTCACTTTAGCTTTCTCTTTCTCTCTCTCTCTTCCCCTACAATGACATACATAGTAGGCTCATATTTCGTGCCAATCACAAGAAAAATTAGATGGTTCCGTGGATAAAGCAACTACATTCCCTAAGGTCGCACCATTCCAAACAACAATTAACTGAAAAAGTAAAGTTTCTTTACTAGCTAGTCTAGAGCTTTCAATAACGAAAATCTCTCTCTCTCTCTCTCTTTCTCTCTCTCTCTCTCTCCCTCGGCGATACACACACACACACACACACACACACACACACACACACACACACACACACACACACACACACACACACACACCACACACACACACACGCACGCACGCACGCACACACACACAC
>JAWQUT010000055.1:662476-673082 GCA_033807755.1 Ellobium chinense
ACACACACACACACACACACACACACACACACACATACACACACACACGAGTACGGACAATCAAGTCGAGCCTGAGTCTATTTTATGGGCGAATACAATACCGATACTTCCTGTCTTGCGCAACAACACTATCACAATCAATCACTCTTGAGTTAAGACTATAATAATGTTATATTTCCCGCGTAAAAGCCGTCCCCATTATTATAGTTGTATAAATTATTCAGTATGACGTTTTTAAATACTTTCAAATACACTAACATCAAGATTGTCGCTTTAGAGGAGTCCTGGCAAATTATCAACTCTAAAGAAGAAAAAGCATGTT
Source organism: Ellobium chinense (assembly GCA_033807755.1). Lineage (NCBI taxonomy): Eukaryota > Metazoa > Mollusca > Gastropoda > Ellobiida > Ellobiidae > Ellobium > Ellobium chinense. The sequence goes on from JAWQUT010000055.1 coordinate 662,799, forward strand.
ATATGTTAGGCAAGAAAAAGCGTGTTATCTGTTAGAGACGAAATTGCATGCATGCATTTTCTGATAGAGAAGATACAGAAACTTATCTGGTACATCATAAAGGGAAAGCTTCTGGTAGAGAAGAAAAGTTATTTTTCTATTACTTAGTAAGAGGAAGAAGCAAACTGATAACATGTATCTGGTAGAGAGAAGAAAGAACATGGTATCTGGCAGAAATACAAGAAACTTCTATGCTATTTTTTTTACCTGTATAGAAAACCAGGGGGATGTTAACCTGGAGGAATCTTTTATCTAAATCTTCTCTCAGAAATACATGAGCTGTATATGACTTCTTGGTGACCCATCCTACATGTTTCACTGTGCGCTGATATGAAAAGGAGAATCTGACTATCATGCACAGGTTTTCTTCTTTGTGGAAACACTTGTGTGAAGGACTGACTTTTCGCATGTTCACTGGTGCGCTTTGTGTGTGTGTGTGTGTGTGTGTGTGTGTGTGTGTGTGTGTGTGTGTGTGTGTAGGTCAAGGAGGACGGGGAAGAGAGAGAGAGAGAGAAAGAATGAGAGAGAAAGAACGAGAGAGAGAGAGAGAGAAAGAAAGAGAGGAAGAGGAAATCAAACTGGCTAAAAAAAAATAGGGCATTATACTCCAGTGAGTCTGTGTTGCATTGGAAGCGAATTGTACAATATTATTAATAGCTCTAAGGCTACAAGGCTTGCAATCTCCATCCTAATATTATCCACTGTATTGTTGTTCGGCTACAAATCTTAGCCTAGAGCAAATCTGAAAACAAGCAGGACGCTCGGTTACACATTTCCTATTATCCGGTACAGACAACTGTAAATTGATCAGTAACAGCATTCCGCGGGCCAAAATTTCATACAAACGTAAAACTTGCGCTCCGCTTTGTGCTGATTGGAAGAAGAGAACAAGGGAGAAAGAAAACGCACGGAATTTCCGGAAAGTAATGCATCGTAATATTATATTTAATTATTATCATAGTATGTAATTTCGTTTATTCACAAGTTAGTATTTCAGTCAGATGCAGAAGGTCAAGAGGGATGCACTGCCAAACAATTTTTTTTTTTTTTTAGAAGGACATTCAAAGTCAGTGCCAGGATTTGTTATCCAGGTAAACTTGAGTGTCAAACAAGCCTTCCAAGTGTAAGAAGAGAAAACGGGAAGAGGAATAAATTATACATGTAGTGCAAAGTCCACCACAGTCTGTGCATTAGAACCTTGTCGCCTGCCCGCCCCGTGAACTACCGTAAGGAACCTGTTGATTGATGGTACCCTGTCCACAAAATGTCCTTTCCACATTAGTGTAACTAAAAGTCACACAACATTGTCTAGGTTTAGGGCATGTTGGTCTAAAGAAGCTACTGTAAAAGGAAAGCAAAAACCCACAGGGATCTCATTAAACATTTACCAGAATACCATATTAGCGCCTACAGTCTGGAGCAGTGGGCAGCAGCGGGTTATGATGTCCATCCTGTGCCTGCACTGGTTAAACGAAAGTGCAAAGCAATGAGATGACCTTAGTCTGATGATATATTTATGAAATTAGATCTACAGCATGTCTTTCACACGATTTCACTTTCCATCGGCGTAAAGATCAGTCTCCCACGCCACAAGGGTTGGTGTGCTCCAACATGCCATGTAAATTGTCGATCCCGGGAAACTCCTATATCATTCTCGCCACAAACGATAATATATCAGACAAATGTTGATTTGGAAGCGATCTCAAGCATTTGGACGGACTCCAGTGGAAACAACACTTTCCATTTCATTCTTCCTTTCTTCCGGAAATCGTACAGACATCCTTCTTTCTTATGCAAATCATACAGATATACACTCTCTCAGCCTCCTTTTCCTTCTTTCTTTCTATTTTCCCTACTTTATATCTCATTTTCTCACTCTTTTTGTCCTCTTTTCCTCCCTCTACTTTGAAAAAATCATCGGCTGAGTGACAGTCAGTTTAGCAAGCAATAGACTTTCCCAAATATAGCAACGAAGAGAATTCAATACTTCGGTGTAGATATGTATCTATTATTCACATCGCAGGCTAAACGAGACTGGCAAATATGGGTCATCGACATAAAACATTATTTACACAAGTAGAGATGACTTCATTTCGCCGTCGTCTCTGAAAAATCTCGTAAGTCCAGAGTTTTTCCATCGGAATACAACAATATCCTTGCAAGTGAAGTCTATCCATCAAGGAAGGAAATGTGTTTAGACATTTAGATTTACGAGCTGGCAATTCGTCACCGAAGGAAAAGTATCATATTATTTATAATATTGATCCGTTTTCCTCTACTCGCTCTTTCGACACAAGAAGAAGCCTGACATTGTATAACTATGGGTCTTAGACATGAACACCATACCAGTAGTAAAAGTGTCCCTAGCGCAGATGAATGACATTTGCTGGTTCCTCTGCTCTCCAATATAACTGGGATGAAAAGTTTTGCAGAAGTGCTGAAGACAGTGTGGAGGGAGGGGGAGAGGAGACTGGGAGCCGACAATACTAGCGATGGGGTTTTACGGCTTGCCAGATCGTGAGTGACGCACTGTGAAAGAATTTTCATTCATCACGGTGATGATATAAGGTAAGAATATACAATGCTGGCATGTCACATTCCATTAAAAGTAACATGAGAAAACCCAGCATCAATGTAAAATGCATAATTCTTCGTAAACAGCACTTCACAGAGAACCAAACTTTAATTTTCTGATTGATGTGACTCAGATCTAGGCGAGATCTCCTTTACTGCACCACTTGTAACAGTTTTCATTACCATTCGATGTTCGAGCTGTTAGTTACTGTAGACGATGATGTTATATACGTAGCAAAAAAGACAATTCCAGTGGTGGTAACAAGGACCACGATGTTGCAACAACCAATGGTGCTGCTAATTATGAAGATAACGACGATGATACTGATGGCTGGGATAGTGATGAATGTAGTGATGGTGATCCATATAACGAAACTTTGAGATTAGTGAGACTGACTACATGTTTCTGGCAACTTCTGGACACAATAACGTATTCTCACTTTTCCATGAAGCAAGATGTTCTTCTTTCACTGATCAAAATAGGCAACGTTGATGAAAACTGTTTTTATGATGATAATAAATATCATCATCATGAAATACCATTCAAGTTGATTCATCAGTTGTCATTACATTCCCCTACATGAAATGGGCAATGAGGATGCAGATGATGTGATTTACTGGATTTTGTTTTCTAATGTCCCATAGACCAAGGGGACCTTCTTCGGAGAGGTGATAAGTTTTCATTTAACTAAACAGATAACACTACTGCGGCACTGTATGAAGAGAGGACACTAAACATCCACACAGAACACCACGTTTCAACATCAGTTCTTCTGTTTTCTCTCTTGTTTTTTGTTCTTCAGGCAATTCACGAGTTTGTGATGCACAACGACGGACAAGGGGACAAGGATGCTGATGCTGATATGATGATGACGACAACGACGATGATGATGATTATGATGATTATGATGACGATGACGACGACGACTGTATTTACATGACGTAAGACTGAACAAGACTTTAGTAATTTCATCATCCTAGACGCCAATTTCTGGATTGATATTAGACATGTGCAGACGATTCCCCTAGCACAAAAGAAAAAAGTATTTTTACATCAGCCGAGATGAGTTCATTAATCCAACAAATGGTAAAGTACAATGACATCGATCTGGCCTTTCCCCTTATGTCAGTGTGTGATCACGGACAGATCATTCACTAGCCAAGAGGGCAAGTATACAGCAGACTTCTTTCGTGTGTTTTTCCCACACGGCCTCACATGCGTCTATTCTATGAATATCATAGTAGTCCACGTGTGCTTTAACATCAAGAGAGGTGGTTGATGTGGCTGCCATTGCTCATTCCTGTTATTCATTTGAGCAAGTGGAATGAGAAGCGGGCTCCAGAATGGCTCATTGGCGGGGAGGGGGTGAAAGGAGGTCCTATCCAGTAAAACTAAATCAGTGACGGGATGGAGCTACTGTGAAGACGAATTGGAGACAAGAATTTATGTTCAGATCTTTCTTAATAAGCTAACTGGACCGTTTGTTAGTATAGGTTCGGTGGCCACATTGGTAACTCCATCTTCAGTTGACGAGACATTTAAAACCATCTTCAACTGACGAAACATCTACCATAACATCGGCACTGGGGAAATTAAGAGCGCTTTGGTTCGACAAACTGATGCTACTCCGGCCTGTAACAGTTCCATGAAGCTCTTTACAAATTAACGAAATCATATTCAGGGCACCTGAAGGTCGTGGCGCAAGTGTGACCCTGCTTCCATAAATACGAGAATCAGGAACGATGTGGTTGACACGTGCTTCTTCCTCTGACAGTCTGAAATTGGATTTTTCATTATATTGTCTCTCAGGATCAACTTAACGGATGGAATAGGCACCAGCAATTATTCTTTTCAGGTAAATTCTGCACAGCCGATGTCTTCCTGGACGTAGGCAATGCCACTGCTCAACATATCAGTCAGTTTCTGACTGCGTGCCTTTTATGAACGCCTGTCAGTACACAGCGTGGATCCCAGAACTTCTATCACCACTCTTGCAGCTCACAGCAATGTGCAATTGTTGATCATGGTGTCCTACGTTATCAAAGATTTTTCGATATGATAAGACTATTAACAGATTAGGCCAGCCACAAAGCAGACATTTCGACAGGTCTTGATGTCTGCTTCAGATGCGGCATTCCTGACAGCACCGATTAAGCTGATGTTCATTATAAGGTAGGCCTGATCTAGCGTTGAGGACAACGGGTATAAATCGTTCATCAATCTCAATGAATGCATGGAAGCATGAGCAAGTTCCTGCAACCGTGCTTTTTCCACGAAACCCTCTGTCCTCGAGTGGGCTCTTCCGGGATAGGACTCAGCAGCCATATTCAGTTTTAAGAATACCACCTTTCTCATACATCAGCCATCATCATGCCCAGTAGTCGACCGACATGAACTGCTCTGGAATTTTGCCCGTGCCTTACAAAATTTTTTTTTGGCACTAATGTCAACTGAGGAAGAGCGTCTCAAGTTTTATTGATCTTTCAGAAAACCCGGTAGTTTCCCTCGAAATGGCACCATTTACTTCTCACATACACAAAGCAAGAAAAGTCCTTGGCATGAAAGCTATCTATCGTATGCGACAGCGATGTTCAACCTGTCACTTGATATTAGCATAACCCTAATAGAGCCTTGGGCACCCGCTCCTGAATCTCCCGCCTTTCAGAGCAAATAATGCCGGGTTACCCCAAACAGACGTAACACGTAATTTACAACATCTGGGCTGTCTCTGCTAATCATGACTAAGTATAGCCTGTAGTCAAGACTGATCGATGCGGTTTTCCGTGCAGACATAATAGCGGTATGGATGACTTGATTCATTTCACAAGGAAAATGGGAACCTGAGTCAACAAGCTGCCATTATGGATAAACTTTTCTAAGAAAGTAAACCTATTGTCAACGTCTGATGCTAAATTCCTGCTGCTCTGCCAATACTTCTTCTTCATTTCCATTTTCTTCTTTCTTTCTTTCCCTACTTCTTTTCATATTTTTTTGGGGGGGCCCGGTTCTGCTTCTGTTTATTCCTGTTAACGTCTTGTTGCAGTTTCTGTCCCTCTTCTCTTAATCATGGCAAAAATACCGCTATGCTTGCTGCCATAGGAATCGTATTTGGTTATAGTGTGAAGGCATGAAAATGAGAGAGAGAGGAAGAAAGAGAGAGAGACAGACAGATGGACGGACGGACGGACAGACAGACAGACAGACAGACAGACAGACAGACAGACAGACAGACAGACAGACAGAAAGTGTAGGGCAGAATGAGCGAGTGAGCGAATGACATTTGGATGACTGAACGAATGAACCGATTGTTAAGAACATAATTACTGTATTGTTAATTCACACCTATATGTTGTCGGAGTTAAATAAACCTATTGTTACTATTATTGTTGGTGCTTCTGGTGTAATTACGCTGTTGCTAGAAACATGCAGATTAATAAATATGTGCCATAACCTAAAATTGGTCATCAACTGACCAAAACATGACAGTGATTGATCGGAGTTTGGTATGCCACACGACCACACGATTTCACGGTCATGAGTCTGTTAGTTTTAAGCAAAGAGTGGTGTCACACTGATTGTATAAATCTAAACTGGACTGGAGTGACATCACTGGCCAGCAGGGCAACACTGATTTCTGTCTATAATCCTCTTGACTGAATTGATGTATGGAGTGAGAAGGGGGAGGGGTAGGTGGGTAGGGCACTGGTTTAATTTATTGGTATGTCAGAGGGGAAAGTGTAGGCATACACTTGATGTGCTCATTATATCATGTTCATTACACCACCATCCCCCCAACCCCCCACCGCTGCCTACCACCTCCTGCTTTCTTTTCGACAAGAATCANCACGCCACCTAACCCCCATCTTTAAAAAAAAATCATCCCCAGAAAGCTAGGATGTCCTTTGATGAGATCATCCAACATTTTCTCCTCTTCCTCCCTTCCCCCTCCCACGAGCCACCTTACCAAAAAAAAAAAAAAAAACCCACAATGGCAATTGACATTTACATGTCGAACGATAACCACAAATCATAATGAAATCGGGAGAATATATATAAAATCTGTAGATCCATGTTGGGTCATTTAGATCATAATGTCAATTTGCTCCTGGATCTGATGATGTCACCTCGCTCCTGTGTCTATTGTGGGCTGGGGAAATCTCTTATGCTGCGCCAACACTATACCTTCACTCAAAATGTGCAGAAATGTTCTGACAATCTTTCACCTCTGAATGCATTTATGCACCTGAGGGCTCTCCTGACTCAGCTCACGCATTGTAATCGATAACTTTTTTGAAACGCTGCCAGTCAATACAGTAAGCTGTATTATTATACTATATTATGTTACTTCACCGTGTTCAACAGTACTGTCTAAACCAATGTCACTGGCCCAGTTCACGGTTCACGAAAATGAGAACAGGATCACACCGACAGCTGCAGATACTCACACACGCACAGAGCGGTAGCTGTTCAACTGAATGTTTTATGCAGCGCATGAAAAAGAATAGAATGCACACTCTGCAAGTGGAAATTATGTAGCTAAAGTTTCTACTGGGAATCAGGGGCGAAGGTCTGGAGTGTTCAAAGGGCATGAGCTTAATGCCACGAGTGCTCACAGGAAGCAGTTACTGCTGTTAACTCCGTATATTTCGGTTAACTAATTCAAGCAAAGGCTTTACATATCTCGCCAGTAGAAATCATTCAAGAAAGCAGTCAGAGGTTTAGGTATGGATAATGGAAGCACACAAGTTTTATACGCCGAAAATTCGTGATATTTGAAATTTGCAAATAAATCCTTCCACTTCGCAACAAAGTAATCTTCAATCTACATGAAATGAAGATACCAAGATAAGGAAACTATTCTTTGCAATACAGAAAGTAAAAATTAATACTAGAAGCATCAAGCACCCACCAGAAGTCTGATGCCCATTCACTAAAATCACCAAGCTGTGATTTGAGGGAAATGATAAGGACCACTTACATATCCTTGCTGAGAAAGTCTCTTAGAGTCATCTTGGTAACAAAAAAGTTGTATGAGAAGATAATTATGCAGTCATTTGTTTTCCTTCTTTAAAAAACAAAACTAAACAATTGCTATTCAGTGCATAGAGTCAATGAATATGCACCCCTCTAAAATCTCTCTTTTTATTCTATTATATCCTTTTCAAAATTCAGAATATTTTGCCCATAAAAGTCATAAATGGACAGATACATGTAATAATATCCTCTGCTCAGTTGCAACATTTCCAGTACTTTTGTGATGCTGCTGTTAAGTGGATTCAGCAGCAACACTTCCCCAATCCTCCAGTGTTGCCACTTATCTAGAGATTTTTCCCTATGGTTCAGTAAAATGGCTTTACCCCACACGTCTTTTTCTTCTACGTTGGGAAATCACTTTAAACAAGTTGAAAAAATCATGAAATGTTAGGTAAAGAGAGTAAAATGTCTGTTGTTGTTTTTTTGTTTGTTTGTTTCTATTTAACAGTTTGTTTTCCCGCTAAATTTGCTGAAATATCGTGCGTTAGGAAGTAGTCGGAAAAATCACTCTCACTATAAGGGAAAAAGAGGACATGACCAGAATGGCAACATTGCAATCCTTCTTCTCAGATAATACTACCCAGCCTCCCATGGGGCCCATAACCTGTGAGGTAATGCCACTGACACTACAGCCACAGCGGTCTCTGTCCCATGCAGTTCCCAATCAATACCTGAAGACTAGATCACAGGCATAATCCGCTTGGAGATCTAAGTGCTTGGGCTTTGTTTCCCATACTGGCAGATAGGATGGGCTAAGTGAAGAGTCTAATGATAATGTGAGAGATGTTGTTGGGAGACAACCAACAGGGGAAGTGATGGGAGGTCCCGACAACTGATCATAGGGGAGGACAAGAGAGCAAGACGTTGAGAGGATTTTGCAATGAAAGCTGGGGAAACTTGTGGCTTGGTTTGGGCTACTTTCAGGAATGGAAGATCTGAAATGTCTTTTAGTTTTACCAAATGAAGATGCAAAACAAGGATATTATAAAGGGGAGGAGGGTAACACTAGACTACTGCATTTCATCAACAACAAAGACCATGGAATCTGAGCTGCAGAGTGGAAATAGCACAAAAAAGCTTTCAAGGGGAAAAGACATTACCATAAATAATGAAAACAGTCATTAGCAGCAGCTGTCTGGGTCACTCCATTCCATCGATCATTCCACAAAAATTTTCTTTCACACAGAGATTTAAGTTTATGTTTGTGAACCATAAATATCAACAGAAATGAAAATCAAACAAAACGCTTGCCTTCACACAACCTACAAACAAATTATAGACTATATGCTTGTGCCAATTTCTAAGATCCAACCCTCTCAAACCCCTTCTAAATTGGGTTTCCATTATAATTATATGCCTCAAACTGAACACATCACCTTGGCTGAATGAATAAGCAATTTGATAACACTCTGTAGTGGTTTTCTTTATTACTTTTTTTTTTTTTTTGGCCTCTTTATCTCATTCACAGACATCAGTGGGCAACTCCAGCTTCAAAATAGCTTGCATATTACCAGCTTTAATACGGATTCCTTTGGCTACACAGAATGTAAACAAAGGTAGGAAGAGGGCAGAATGTCTCTTACAGCATGGCAAGTAGCTATTTATCATTATCTCACAGGAACTCCCTGCTACCATAATTGGACTTCAAAACTTAACATGAGGCAATAGAGACTTTCTTGGTTTTTGACATAATTTCTCCTAAAAAGTCACTAAATTGCATCCAGATCTTTTGATTTCCTGTCCATAACCCAGAAAGAATTTGAGAAAAAGCTAAAAAAAAAAGTCTCCAATCAAAATTTGAAAATTTTTTGCCTATATTTATGACAGAGGGAATGTCAGCCGGAATTCATATGACCTGGAGACCCTGGGTCAGCACGTCTTTGACCTGTCATCCACAATGCAACTTCTGTTATTATATATTGCAAATATGATTAAATTCTGTCTATTCAGTCCTGGAGGAGCTACTGACCATAAAAGACAAAACTACCTTTCAAAGTGGAACATACTTTACCATTACTGACACATTTCTGTTTATTGACTTACATGTTCAGTCAGGACCTTTTTTTTTTTTTTGCCTTCACTCTGATTTTTTTTAGCACACATTTGGCACTGTACTTATTATATTTCAGTTTTAATGACAAGATGGCATCCTCAGCATTAAATAATTGTACAATTTTATTGTCATAATGCAATCACCATGAATATTTAGATCTATTCTAATGCACATGATCAGAAATTGGAACACATTAAAAGTATATTTCTAAATTACCGGTAATGGTTATTCTCACTCCCAGTATTTTAAATCCTTGATGGCCAAACACTATCAAGAGCACCACAATTTGCTCTCCCAACATTCTCCCACATGCCCCTTACCCCACACAACATGTTTTGAAATGTTACATAATGATGTCATATATGTATATATGATGTATATATGATGTTGCATGCCTTGCAAAATATTAAGGGTGTAATGTTGGCTACTGATGTGACTAAAACCCTTTTATTATGGGTGTAGCAAAATAATGTGAATTAGACTATGCACTATCATAATAATATGATTTAGTCTAGTCATCATGGTTGTATCATTACATGATTTTGTATAGATCTAGATCTTACATTATGTTATGGAGGGAGGG
>JAWQUT010000055.1:674687-687142 GCA_033807755.1 Ellobium chinense
TTTACAAAATTTCGGTTAGGGTCCCACAGCTTTATGATAGAAAGGGGTAGGTGGCAAATGCCGAAAATAGAATAGGAGCATAGACTGTGTGATGAATGCAATGTAATTGAAGATGAATATCATGTGTTTATTGAATGTCCAAGATTTGCCAGCTTTAGAAATAATCTCCTTCCAGAAAGAGTATGCATCAAACCAAGTATGCACAAATTCATTTCTTTCATTAAATTCATGAAATCAGAGGAAGTTTCGAAATTTTCACTACTATGTTTTAAAATACTTCAAAGGTATCAGAGCTTGGTCTTATAAACATCTTCTGGTGTGTGCTTGCTTTTCACGAGAGAGAGAGAGAGAGAGAGAGAGAGAGAGAGAGAGAGAGAGAGAGAGAGACTGTTAGCGATCGCCTCAGAGTGCGGAAGAGATAGGGGAAAGGGTTTCGAAGAGTTTTCGTGTGTGTGAGTGTGTGCGTGGGTGTGGGTGTGTGAGTGAGCATGAGTTTGTGTGTGTAGGTGTGTGTGTGTCTGTATGTGATTTAGCATGCGTGCTTTTATGTATGTGTGTGGATGTTGAATTATCTTGATGTTAACACATAATATTGTATTTATTCGAATTGGCTGAAGGCCTATAATAAAATCGAACTTGAACTTGTTATTTCGCTTTATTTCAGATGCTTTCAGAGTCCACTTATTGAGATTTTGAAGGGGGAAAAAAGCTTTTTTGAATTAACCTGTGGAATAGGAAACCAAGTGGTTACCTGCGACAGTGAAATTACTCAGGCCTACACTACCTATGAGAAGCTGCGGCTAATATTAATCATATTCAAGTCCATGTAATGTAGGCTAAACAGGCTGGACAACCTCTCAGGAATGTAGGCTTCAGAACGTTTGACCCACTTCATTTCCATGTCGAGCAAGGGTACATATTATATCGTTTCTACTTTCATAGGAGAAAAGGTTTGAAATGATAGGTATCTGCTTATTTGTCCCCGTCCTTATTCAATCTGTCTCTCGTGTTTTATCTTCGTTCTCTTTCTTTGTCTTTTTCGGGTACATTTTCCGTCCCTGTTCTTATCAGAGGCAGTGGAGGTGGGGAGAGGGAGAGAAAGAGTGAGAAGAGGTGGGAGAAGGGGGGAAGGTCTCTTGGCCTCTTTCGATACAATTCGCCACTTACATATTGTTACTTTTCATGGTAAAATATTTATGGGAAGAAAATGGGAGGNGGGGAGCGAACTGTTTTAGTTTAGTTAATTTCATAACAGAATTAACTAATAGCCTTATAAAGTCCCTACAGACAATTAGGTACTTTCGTAAACCAGTTAGGTGACAGCGGCTTGGGAAATCGTCTAATGCCCGGACGATACCTCATTTTAAGAATCGATTTTGATCACAGGGCCGCCTTTTTTGGAATTGTCTCGCTGACGTCACACTAGTCTGGAATATCGATTAAGTCCCAGCTCTGCCGGTGACGTCACAATTACTTCTTATGTCTGGTCATTGTAAAGGCCCTACGAATCGAAAATATTTAGATCTAAATGTGAATAGGCAACAGGGTGATATTTTTAGAAAAAAAAAGTATTCGTCACGACTTATTATTAGGCAGGATATATTCAGCATCAGTTTTCTTATTTGTGTAATAGTAGTGGTTATTCTAGTAGTTGTTGTTGATTTGTTTTGTTTTCTTTTATTGTTGTTATGAGCTGCGACAGGCTGTGAATGTATTTTATAATGACAGCTTTTCCAAGAACATGTTTGTTTTTCGGCTAAAGAAGAAGAAACAGTCAGCACACCCTCTCACCCATCTTCTACCATGATAACTCCTCGTCGTTTTCCTTTCTTTGTCCAACGTCGTCAGTATTGCGTCATGTTAGCTCTTTCGAATTGCTTGTGGAGATAGAATGATGTGTGAGTGGGTGTGGATATCCCTTTTCAGATGCACACGAGTGTTAGAAGTAAATATAGTATTCTTTCATCTTTCATTATTCTATTATTATTAAGGGGGAGGAATGTGAGTCAAGTCTGATATTTTTAAAACAATTTTTTTAGCTGTTAAAAAAAGTGTGTCACTGGGCATTTTAACAAATTACTGTGAAAGAATCCAGGATCGCTCAGCTTNTTTACTGCTAGAAAAAAACGTTTACTGTACGTACAGTGCCGAAATACCAGTGATTCCGTTGTTGTTGTTGTTTTTTTCATTTGAAACCATCTTTGACCCATATAGGTCTTATGGCATTATCTAGGAGTTGTCTGCCTCGTCAGGATCTGTTCGTACCTGCCCCTTTGATAAAATGAAGAGCAGTTCTTCCAGCAAATTTCTAGCTAGTCAGTCTCCCGCCTCCCTTCCTCTCCCCTCCCCCACCTTTTCCTTTCTACTACAGGAGACCACATGGTGATCCCAAAAACAACCATATTTCGTAAATGTAGGTCTATGTATGATTATGATATGTCACTAAGTAAGACATCCACCTCTCTTTCCCTTTTTCTTTTAACTGTGCACCAGCAGTAGTATTAGATAGTCCTAGATTTATACAGTGTACTCTGCTGTCCTTGACATCAAACCTGACCTTGCCTGATAAAATTCTATTTTATCTTGCAAGCGGAGCTGTCTTGTGTAGAAGGCCTGTCTTTATCTAACTGTCACTTTCTTACACTGAACCCTTCAGGTAAGTAACTGATGCCTCTTTTGTATCCCAGTCTATATATCTACTGTTTTCTTTCAGTGCATCCCTGACCTCTTCTGCACATGGTTTCATTCATTAACCGACCTGTAATAGCACATATTCAGCACACATATTCAACAGGCAGCGGGGACATTCGTCGCATTGTGTATGTTTATGCAATTGATAGTTCAACGATCGTTAGGGACGTTTCATAACATCATGTCTTCGTGGCAAGCTAAAGTAGGGACATAACGAGAAGATCTGTGTTTTCTGCAACTGGCCTTCAGCGTTGGACCTAAAGCGTGCTGTTTCTGCTTCCCTCCTTCCCCCCTCGCAGAACCTAAGCTTCCCTAATCCATGTCATAGTGCACGTGCATGGGCTGGAAATGCTGTGTTGTACTAAGTAATGAGTCTTGTATAAGACAGTTTGGTCAGGTCAGGATCAAGTTTACATTCAAAAGAAGGTCTGAACGTAAAGTGAAAGATTCCAGAAGTCGTTTATCCTCTCAGCATGAAGAAAACTTTGTCTGATCAGTGTGTAGCAGAACAAGTGTTGTGAATTTATTATATGTGGGTGTTCTCTGTGTTTGTGTGTGTGTGTGTGTGTATATGTGTGTGTGTGTGTGTGTGTGTGTGTGTGTGTGTGTGTGTGCACGCGTGCANGCTGTCAGTTTTTCTGCATCTCATTTCTCCACTTCTCCATGATCTCATCTTGTACACACACACACTCTCTCTCTCTCTCTCTCAGTCTCTCTCTCTCTCTCTCTCTGTCTGTGTATATATGTGATGTGGTGTGGTGTGTGTGTGTGTGTGTGTGTGTGTGTGTGTGTGTGTGTGTGTGTGTGTGTGTGTGTGTGTGTGTGATGCGCACTTGTCTCAACTAAAATAACATTCCAGTGAAGGATCATTAAAGTTTACATATCTTGTCTTGATAAAGTCTGAGCCAGCTCAAAGGATTCTTTCTTTTTTCTTTTTTGTTTTCAGTCTCCTGTCTCCATTCACTACTGCACCATGTTGACCTCGGTAGAGGACAAGGACTGGAGCACAGTGCATGAGCCGAGTGGGGCACTCTTTGAGCCCGTAACGGTATAGCATCTATTCTTTATCACCATCATCCATCTTCATCATTATCATTAGCATGTCATCGTCATCATCACCATCCCCATCACAATCATCATCCTTTTTGTCAAGGTGAAATATGAAACTAAAAACTTTTGTAAAACCAGTGATTGAGAATGAGAAGGTGGCACTGTAATATTATAAACACTGTTAAAAACAGTATGCAGACTCTGTATGATGTATGTCAACTTTTTGGAACATAAGGTTCCTTCATCAGGACGAGAATGATAAAACTAAACCACCACCATCACTATCATCATCATTTAAGAATTTTAAAAAACTAAGAACTTCAAAACCAACACAAAAAGGTAGGTTTTCATAGATAAATAAAGTAAATTTATTAGTGCAAATTTTGGATCCAAGAAGATCTTCGTCAGGCATGAAATGATTTTAAGAAACACAGTCACTATCATCATCATAGTCAACATCATCACTATCAATATTAATGGTTAAGAAAGCAACCACTAAACAGGAAAATGCAGAATGCATGAAAAGAGAGAATGAAGCTAAATTAAATCTAAATAAATACATCAAACAGAGCATTATCATCATCATCATCATCATCATCATCACCACCACACTACCACCACCACTGTCATCTTATAAAATATCAGAGTGATCTATTTTCTAAACTGCTTGGAAATTTAAACCAGGAGTGAAAAATAAGAATGTATTGCATATAACTTGATGATTCACACTGATCAACAACTGACAGAAAAAGAGTTAAAATGTTAAGTACTGGATACATTTTTATTAGTCTTTTATTAAGATGCCAAGCTCTTAAAATAGTAGTATAGGATTTAAGGGTGGCGGAGGTAAGAGTTTAAATTCTAAAACACATAATAACAAAGAAAATCCCAAGAACATGAGGTCGTATTCAGGTTAAGCTTTCTGGTTAACATAGCTCATTGCATTATATCAATCACATTAATAACCTTATTATTTCAAGAATGTTGTTAGCTTAGTTCATGGATAATGCACATCAAACAAACAGGAATACAGTAATCTTATACAGGTTTTAGTGTACCATCATCTCTTTCTTATTTTGATTCTCATCCACCCATTTTGGCATCATCGTTATCAATACATGAGCAATAACAAATTTACTTCTTGTGTAGTGTACTTACCTCCATTCTTACTCTTAACGCCGTAAAACACAAACTTAACTCCTAAGACAGTAAACAGAAAGCCTTGAATATCTTGTTTTCATGTCTATTCTAACAGGATCCAAAAGAATGGGATAAATACAAGCTGACAGAGCAAGAAATAGAAACATTTCAGAAGGATGGTTTTATCAACCATGTGCGAGTTTTAACAGAGGAGCAGTGTGATAAACTTCTCAATGACTACAGATTTTTCATGGTAGTTTTGTTATCAGTGTCTGCTTCTATCCTTCCTGTCATGTCTAAATTGGTCCCAAGTGAGCCCTATGGGGCCTGCTGCACAGGCTGAAGTTAGGATTCGCTAACGGAATGAATTTGAGGCTATTAGAGATGCTTGAGGTGGGACTTGATCATGGACATAAGACAAACTGCATTTGGGCTGAACACCTGAGAGGTTTATTTGGATACCATGCTGGACTTCATATGGTTAATACTTGGAGAAACTAGGACACTGAAAATGAGGATGTATAGTCAACCCTTTCTTAATAACATCTCCTTGGGAAGATAGAAAAAGTTGTGGTTAAAAGAAGCTGTGATTATCCAGGGACTTTTGCATGGGCATATCACATTTTTTGTTGAAGATGTGATTATCCTGTCTGCGATTAGGCGGAGTGGACTATTTCATTCAGGAAGCTCTCTTATTAAAAAGTGACATTATAACAGAAATATCTTTTCTTGAATGTGGAACTTTATAACTGTAAAGACAATCCTTCTGTCATGTTAGCATGGTTTTCTTTTCGGACAACAATTGATTGGTAAAGGATGTTTCTCTTATTATGTCATTCTGGACTTGTTAATAGTGGAACCTCACTGCACAGTGTTGAATAAAATTATTCATATTGTGGTGAGAATCAGTGTTATCCTTTCAATCTTTCAAGACAACAAGAAAAGGTTGTCAGTTCTACTCCTACCATGCTCATGTTGCAGATGTGTTGGCAAAGCATTTCATATGCACAGTTCACCCATTTTTGAAATGGATACCTGAGTATTGGCACAGAAAGATGTGGTCAAATCTTGTTCAGGGCCTGTAAAATGGTGGTCATACTATAATATGTTTGCTAGGGAGTTAAGAAAGTAACTGAGAGATGATCTGCTGTGATAATACTATAATGATATGAATTATATGAACAGAAATTAATTTGCCTGGATACAAGACCTCATTATTATTGCTAATTCAATACTGTTTTTCCTAATTCAGGGCAATGGTGATACTCACCCTCGTATGGATCTCTTGTATGAGTACCACAGCAACCAGTCAGGAGACCCCAACAATGTCCTCATGCATGCCTTGGGACACTGGCGGCTCACAGCAAATTTCCATGATCTAGTTTTTCATCCGTCTGTTGTGGTAGGTTCACAAGGGGACTCAGAATATACAAACTTTCAGTAATTAATATGACAGTTAACGACAGGGATATTTAGTGAAGAGAAATACAGTAGGCCTAACAATTTTTGTCATATTAACCCTTGTGAAGCAATCAGTTCATCATTTTGCAGGTACCTGCTGCTTCACTTAATGCTATGGTCAAGTTCATTTGCATCTTCGTGCCTATCTGGGTAATGAAATGATTGAGGTAATACACACTGTGACTCATGTGCCATGCGGTGAGTTTTGAAGCTGCACCTAGTCACATGCACCATGTGTGTGGACTAGATCACTGCTGCCCAGTGCGATAGACATTAATATGTTCTGTTCAAGTCAGTTTATGCACCTCTTGTGTTTATTACAGGTGAAAGCCTCTCAGCTTCTGAAGCCTGGTGAGGAGACCAAGGTGAGGTTTTGGCATGACCAGCTGTTTGCCAAACCTGCCAAGCATGGTGGTGTAGTGGCATGGTGAGTAAGAACTGTATGGATCACTATTAATGAAATGACATCTGTCTTGAGTCAATGCCCCTCTGTAAATGGATGCTAAATTTGGAGCAATATTAATTCTTTTATACCAACCACATGAATATCAGTTCCAACTTCCATGTACAAGTCTAGTGTTCACCTTTGACCACATTTTCCAACTGCTTACACCCCACAGAGGGGATAAGATAAATGAAGGTACACATACTGTGACACTCAACGAGGGCAGAAAAGGTTGGAAAGAGGAGATTTGCTAAACATTCTGCCTCCTGACATATATGTCTTTCAAATACATTCTGCCAATTTCTGAGAAAAAGATGAATATCCACTTCATCCAGGAACTCATACTTCTCATTTTCTCAAAAGACAGCAGTTTTATTGTAAAAAATATATGATCTCTCTTTATGCTCCATTCTGTGTTTGCTTCAAAGTAATTTGTTGTTTCCTATCACTGTGTGATGTCTTGTGCTGAGGCTGACAGTAATGGATAGTTGTTGGTGACTTTTGTTCTTATGGTAATCTCTGTTCCTTCATGCGTGAACAAATCCATATGTTTCATTTTCCGAAGACCTCATTTGCACACTTTGTATTTCATACTTGATTGCTTGTAAATGTTGATCCTAAAAGGGATAACTGTGACTACTGTGAGTGTTTGTTTCATGCATACAAATACAGCTGTAGAATATGTTTCAGTAGTGGGTTCTAATTCTGACTGGCAAGTAATTACTTTAATGCAGCAATGCAATTTAGCTAACAGCTTACCCATATTTGTTCAGGCTAATTTTGTTATGCTATCATGTTACCCAATATTGTGATACCTAAATAAGCACTTCCATTCATTGGATGCTTGTATTTTTCCAGGCACCAGGATTATTCATATTGGACAAGAACGAGGCCCATGCAGCATCTGACAGTGAGATAGCTTTTCTTAAAAATTTATTTAAATGACTCAAGATATTTCAGCTTGTTGTCTTCATGTTCCTAAACAAAGGTTGATTTAAGAAGAAAACAAAATGATGTCATTCAGGGGAGACACGACAGCCTTTTCAAGAGTTTGTAATACACAAAATATGGTACACAACTCTCTGCTATAAGTGCATTGGAGTTGCTGTGCAAAACTGTGCACCAGAGTGTAGAATGGTGCAATTTTCTCCAACAAGGGTGATATTAGAATGAACTATTATTTACAGTAGCACCATTTGTTGGATAGCCAATTGCACTTGTGTCTCTTAGATACCTATAAGCATAATTATGTTTATATGAACTATTCTGAATTTTCTGTCTTCAGGCAAGGAAACATGCACAAAGTAACACAGAGATACCTCATTTTACAAGTTGAAAGTTCAAGGACAAAGTGTGTTCTTCGCTCCTTGTATCTGTGATTAGACAGAAAATCCAGAAGTCCTATTGTGAGCATGAATGATGATGGCACAATACGTACGATTAGCCTACTGAAACTATATCATCACCACCAGTTTGACAGCAAGAACCACAAATAATAAACCAGTTCCTTAGTCACCACTACCATAGCATATATAAACTTGTCACCAGCAGCCATGTCATATGGATTAATTATTTTCTGTTTTATCTAAAGGTTCACATTGCTCTAGAAGATCAGACAGAAGAGAATGGAACTATTCAGTATATACCTGGCTCACATAGGTGAGAAAACAAACTTGTGTGCTGAGATAAAAATTCTTCACTTATTCATTTGCATTCTCAAAAGATAGGCATTGATTGTTGCTAATTTGATTGTTACTGAATAAATCCTTTGAGTGTGATGAACCACAAAGATGGTTTACTGATAGAGTGTGATGAACCACCAATTTAAAATGGTCAAATTGTGTTTTAACAACCATTGCAGGAAACTATGGCATATCATGATATGCTCTGATTTGTTTTCTTTTCAAATATCTATGGTTTTGTATTTATTTTATAATGAATAAAACAGTTCAGAGATATGTTCAAAAATATTTGCAATTCTCACAATTTTAAGTAAGCATTCTCAAAACAAAACAAAAGTAAGTCAGCCCACTAAGGCTTAATGTAATTTAAGCAAAAATAGAGTAGATATAAATTCTATCTTGCTAAATTAATTGTTATAGATTACAGTGATTGATTCACAGACATTTGAACATGTTTCACACTAAAATCCACTGTACAAAAATGAGTATGGGAGATCCTTTACCAGTAATCAATATATTACACCTATTCTGTGGTCACTGTTCACATTAACACTATGCCATTCGTCTCCCTCTATCTTAAGTATAGATGGACCAGAAATGGTGAACCTTTGCCTGTGCTGGATTTCAACTTCAAGGACATGGAGGGAATAAAGGCAAGGGACTTTATCTATAAAATCAATACCTTCTCTTTTTGACAAGATTATCTCCCTCTAATAATCTTTAAAGTAGGACACGCACATCAAAAATAATTTTTCATTTTTCAATACTTTTTCTCTCTAATAAAAATTATCTATAGTGCCCACCGTGTCAAGTTTGCAAAGAAAGAGCATCGTTCTGTTACCGTGCACGTATGTAATATGACGCAATATGGAGAGCTAGAGTTATTGGGTTTGGCCCTTGCGTCCAGAATTATTCCCCTTCCCCGATCAGCAGAAGCCTATGGCAAAAACGCTGACGTCACTAACGTTCCAGCAACTGCAGACACTTCTACCTGACAATGTATTATTCAGCTTTTAATTAAGGTTCAGATATTTAAACTTCAAACGTAAAGTTTGATAATGTAAGTCAGAAAAAGTACTCTGCATTTTTATTGCCTCAGCATGATTTTGTTTGGCATATCTACTGTTCACAGAGGAATTAAAACATTCATATTAATATGTTATCACCCGTCCGCAGAGCACTGGCTAGATAGCTTGGCTATGTGGCAAGAATGTATTTGACGTAAGCTTATGGCCGCCACGCGTGCAGTGGTTGTAACAATTCAGACTTTGGATAATGTAATGCTGTGGGTTGTCTGGGGCCAGCAGAGGTGTTATATCATTATGATAGACACTTGAAAGACTGTTTTATTGGAATAATAGCTATGATTTAATATGGTTTGTAGGACGGTGCAGTCTTCCTTTAAATGTTTTCCCCTTGGCAGTATTAGAAGACTTTTGCGTTAATGTTACGTATTTTGCCTGAATATTGTTTCCTAACTTCCACATGCGAGCCTGGTTTCCAAACATGACCATAACACACTTCCCATTTGCTCATTATAAGTAAATGAAACATCTGACTGACTGATCAACATTCTCTATAGACAATTCTGACCCCTGAGGAAAGGGAGCAGTTCAAACCCGTTCCAGCTAATCTGAAGAAAGGAGAGGCAACTTTCCATCATGCTCTGTCTGTACATGGATCATATGACAACAGGTGGGTCAATAAAGCAAAGTGACAATCATGTGGAATCAGCATTAAAATATTGCAATTAAACAAAAAGTGAAAATAAGCAGGCTGAAGTAAAGCAGAGTCACTTGTAATGCATTAGCATTTTTGCTGCTGCCTCTCAAAAACAGCTTTCAAGGTTTATGAATAACAGTTAAACTAAAAAGTGAGTGAACGAAAATATAAAGAGAGGATTTATCAACATTCATATTAGTTCTCTCTCGAAATTTGCGTTACACTTTCGGGTGTTACAAATCTATCAGCAAACTGAGATTCACATCAGCTACTCAGAGACATACGTATCTTTATTCAAGGGTGTCTAAGCTCTTCAGAAAATGGGATGGTTTAGTGGAGGCAAGGTCTGACAGATGGGTGAACATTTCAGCAAAATGCTGCCACCAAACAATATACAGCACTCTGAAATATCTAAAATAACTTTGTGGGACCATGTTTTACACCATTAGAAGGCTCTCTCTTGTCATATGGGCCAGCAGTTAAGCATCCCTTCTTAAAATCATTGTGCCAAACTTTATATTTTAGATAACTGTGACTGCTACTCTTATTGTGAATGAATTTTTGCTACAGTCTGCGCAGGTTTAGATCTTAGAGTCTTAACTGCATGTCTCTACTGAAACCTTTTCATGGAACTCCCTCATCATCCAGATCCGACAAACCAAGAAGAGCCGCTGTACTTAACTACTTCGCTGATGGTACCCGCAGTGACACAGATGAGGAGCTCTTGAAAGGCAGCAAAATACCTAAGGTAAGTTTATCATTATCACTGAAATTCCACAGCTACACTGTAAAAAGGATTCCAGTACAGGCCAAATCCATTATAGATGCTTTGGAGGTAAAGGGCTAATGTAAGAGTGGTCACTGTTAAGTGGTATGTTTTGATGCTTTTTTAAAGTTTTAGGACCTAAGTATTAAGTTTAATTTTGTTTTGAATGATGGGTGTCTGTAACTTGGCATCAGTTCAGCAAACCAAAATGCACATCTGCCTTAATAGTCTTTATTGTTAAACTTGTTATTAAGCTAGTGATAATAAGGGGTTCATTTAAGCATGGCGAATCAGAGGGATACAATTTAAGGGGTTTAGAATTAACGTAGTATATCTTACATTATGTGCATGTGGAAAGGTCTGTGGCCAATGATTGTAATGTCCTTGGTTCAGTTTAGCCCTTTGAGTGGTGACTTCATTTTTTTTTTTTTTCTGATTTGTGAATGCTTACTTAAAATTGTGAGGATTAAGACAAATTTTAGAGTTTTAAAAATGTTTCTAATGGCTATTCAGCATAAAATAGATAAGAAACTATGGATAATGGAAGCAACCGCACCCAAATAATGTCCAACACAGATGTGCAAGGTTTTCCTGCAGTGGTTGGCAAATGTCTGACAAAATTTGACCACCAGATTATGCACTCCACCTTGAATTCATCTTCGCGGTTCATCACACTCAAAGGGTTAAATGATCTATTTATTTCCTTCTCATTCTCTGGTGCTTAACTTTCCTCAGGGGGAAACCATGGGAGGACAACTCTATCCACTTGTGTATGACCCAAGCTGGTGCAAAGGAAGCTAAAGAGTGAAAATTAGGCTATTCTTATGAATTTCAAAACAGTATGCCTTTCTTCAGCTCTGTTGAGTGATGCAAAGAAAAGTTTGGCATATAGTCACTGAATCAAACAAACTGGTACAGTATTATTAATAATGTAGCTTCTGTAAAAATTGAAGAGGATAAATTTTATTCTGTGTTACTGGTATGTTACTTTGAGAAATTAAGATTTCCGATAACCGATGTAACTGATGAAACTATTTTTGGGTTGTTTGAAAGTGTCCAAAGAGGCCAACAGCTCTCAGGGCTATGAATACAGCTTAATAACATCCAATCAAGTTTACTTAAATTAATCTGATATTTAGAGTTCAGAGTTTAGACAGTGTGCCAAAATTTTTCTTTCAAACGCTAAGACAATAAGAAAACAGTAAATTTCGGAGTTAATGGTACTAGTAGATTTGGCAATTACTGTAGATGGCTAATAATTGGAGAGGGACTGGGAATGGTGTTGGTCAGTGGATTCTTTAAAGTAGGACACGCACATCAAAAATAATTTTCCACTTTTCAATACCTTTTCTCTCTAAAAATTATCTATGGTGCCCACCGAGTCAATTTCGGGAAGAAAGAGCATCATTCTGTTATCGTGCGCGTATGTAAGGAGACGCAATAAGGAGAGCTAGAGTTACCGGGTTTGGCCCTTAAGTCCAGAATTATTCCCCTTCCC
>JAWQUT010000055.1:687592-712249 GCA_033807755.1 Ellobium chinense
CTGCTTACTGCTTGTGTCTGTTCTGATATCCTTTGTGGAGTAGTTTGTTTACAGACATTAAAAAACTATGGTGATATGTGCCAACTGCTTATTGCTTGTGTCTGTTCTGATATCCTTTATGGAGTAGTGTGTTCACAGACATTAAAAAACTAAGGTGATATGAGCCAACTGCTTACTGCTTGTGTCTGTTCTTATATCCTTTGTGGAGTAGTGTGTTCACAGACATTACAAAACTATGGTGATATGTGCCAACTGCTTATTGCTTGCGTCTGTTCTGATATCCTTTGTGGAGTAGTTTTTCACAGACTAAGGTGATGTGTGCCAGCTGCTTACTGCTTGTGTCTGTTCCTATATCCTTTGTGGAGTAGTTTGTTTACAGGTAATAAAAGACTTTGGTGATATATGCCAATTGCTTATTGTGTTTAAGGAATGTTTTCACAAATATGCAAATAACCTACCAGTCTACAAGTTTCTTGTGTGTCTCTAACAAAATAACCTATCAGTCTAAAAGTTTCTTGTGTCTCTAACAAAATAACCTATCAGTCTACAAGTTTCTCGTGTGTCTTTAACAGAAGCTTTAACTTGTCCTTCAAAAAATTTGACAACTGAGGTTTGCATTTGCCAATGGAGGCATTCCTTCCACCAAGCAGTGTGTTAGCTTCTTGACTTTGTTTTTGAAACATATTAGTCTTCCTTGGTTTGACTCTAACCATTAGCACCTGCCCATAGGAGAGTCCTATGATACTGCCCTTAAATCATGAATAAACCTAAATCTTAACTTTAAGCATACTTTGGCTGTCCAACACTGGTACATCTGACTGTTTGATTTCCTTCATGGGACATTCCCAACTTGAGCTTGGCTTAAAATTAGGGATTAGATTAGAAATGAGAAAGCACACATGATGATGCTTGTTTAGAGACTGTCTCAAGTTTGTTTTTCTTCCTTAACCCTATCCCTAACCTTGCCCTTGAGGCATGAATTCTAGACATGAATGCCCTAATATATGGCTTATGAATTCAACAACAGTTCAAAGCAATGATGTGTGTAAAAATGAAACCCTCTTTTAAGAAAGAAGATAATAATGTGGCAATAAAGCAATAAAGACAAAACTGGATTCAAATGTCAATATATTTATCTCGTCTTCATCATTATTTACAAGTCAAGATATAATGGTAACCAAGAAACAAAAATTAACATTACAAACATTACAACTACATTTTGCACTGCATGATCGAGCTACAGAGAAAGAGCACCATGCTTACAGAGGACAGATACAGGAAATCTATGCAAAGTGAATTTTTTTGTTTAAAAACCTAGACTTCTCACAACGTTAATTTTATTCGCATGTAAATGGTAGTAAATTCATATGGGCAAAGTGGGGTTATTTTGTGTTCACAAAGACACACAAGTCTACTCTAAATGAAATATATTATCATCTCAACACAAAAATCTTAAATCTGCTTCCAGCAGTGACTTTGCTGTAGATTCATGTGTAATACGTATGGTGGTCCTGGAAAACCCTTCACAATGATCAAATTTTTTTAAAAGATTTGAATATTATTGTCTGTATTCCTCATTTATCACTGAACAGTATATTTTTATTTCAAGCTTTTATCTTTATTTGAAGCTGAGATATATGCAGAATTATGAAGTCAAACATGCAGAGGAGATGAATAGAATGTTGATTAATGTAATCATGAAAAAAAACCCTCAATTTCTACCTGTGCAAAAACCTGGTGTGTGACTTCCAGTGGGTTCTCCTGGATCACCACACATAATGTGTATTTATACCTATAATGTACAATGTATACTGCTTTTCTACACTAACCTGTATTATGAATGAGATGTATAAGACTGAATGGCATTGTAAAATAATTTACTTACTGTAAGTCCTAGTTTCATCTCTTTATTTTTTTCATTTTCTTTGTTGATTAAGGGCTACTGCACTGAAGCCATGACATTATATGAGACAAATGCTGTCAGTAAAGTTTAAAAAAACAATGGAAATTTGAGAGGGGCCTATCCCCACACAGTAAGAACTGATACCACTTATGATACCAGCATCTTCTCTGTGGCTCGATCATGTAAATGTGAAACTATGTTAAACTGTGGTGAGACATTCTGTACATGGACAATAATAAGGCATCAGAATTCAAGAGCTGGAAAACAACTGGAATAGTGGCAAACCTTCAAACACAGACACATCAAACAGCATCTCCAGCATGCAAATTATCAAACAAAAGACAATTCCACGGAGCTCTTCAATTAGAGCCAGTCAATTACTAATATTTTAATAACAAAGGCCCACATATATATGACCGAGAATTTTGGAATTCTCTCAGACTTTATTACTATTAGGAACAGGATCCTTTATTACACAGTGTAAAAGAACTTTTATTTTGCTGTTCATGTGAAAGCAATTGTTCTATGTGAAAATGTATCTGACATAACTTTGATAAAGCTAGTTATTGATAAAACAGCCCTGACAAGACAGCCCCCATAATATGGACCAAAAACGTTTTGACAGTTGTCAAAACCGAAATGTCCATTTCTGTATAAGGAGTAATCCTGACATTTTCAGCCTCTCCATCAAAGCCTTCAGAGGAAATCTCATAATGCGTCCTCTTGCAGTCATAATGTATCATTTAACCCAGTTTATAGGAATGTCTTGCAGCTAGTCAAAATAAAACGTGTGTTCATACACTAGGAAATGAGATATCTGACTCTGAAGGTGATTGGGACCACACAGTATCAAATTTTTGTTTGTTGCAGAAATTACGAGTACAATAACTGATTTTAGTGATGAATAGTTAATATTTGTTTGCTTTATATGAGAGTTTATGAGGCAGATTAGAGTACATTTAATAGTAAAACATTTTCTCAGCATTTTTGTCACCGAGTGAAGCCACATAAAACAACTTTATCTTAGACCAACAGAACACAAATTCATTTTACCTAATTAAAGTGCATACATTTATTGAGCTTTCATACCAATAACATAATGCAGTCAATGAGCAGCTTAAGTCTCCTTTTGCTTTTCTGCAAGACAATCAACAAGATATAAACAATGCTGTGTCTGTGCATTTGACATGGCCACAATACATTAGCCACAGCACAGATATTTACCACATGTGAGACCAGTGAGAGCAATATGTCAACTCGAATATAACTGTCATGTTAGGTCAGTGTTATAAGACAGTTCTAATTCAACCATGGCCACATAAACTTTTTCTTGATAATTAATTGCTGCCAAATTTGTGTCCAGTGACAACCTTTCGTTCAGTTATAATAAGAGTTAAGAGGTCACAAAACACTAGCAGTTGGTTCACCTATCTACCAAATAACTTTCCCCTTCGAAACTCCAGAGTTAATCTTGAGATTGTCCTGTGGCCTAAGACTAAAGAACATGGTGGCAAAGCCCCTGAACAGACTCTATAAGGTTTTATCCCTTTGGAAAGGAGTGCCAAATCAGTTCTCACTGTGACACTATCTCAATAAAAGTGTCAATTATTTTTTGCACGTTGGTGGTGACCCGGGAGACGCTAGCACGAAACTTATATATTTGCCTCACAGTTGTTTTTTTTCAAAGTGAAATGATAAAACAGTCAACACTGGGTCACGCTGTGAGGGCAATGCAGATGCCTGGCACTACTAGGGTTAAGTTACCAGTTAAGTCTTATGCAGTGTTTTTCCCTCATATTTTTAATGCTAAATTGCAAGAGAGGACAACCACTGTCATTTCAAGTGGTCATGACATCAAGGTCAAATATTCAGTAAAACTGAATGGCTAGCTGTCCTTGAATCCCAGTCACTTCAATCCGTCATCAGCCTAGGGAGATGGTCACTAGGTCAGCTTCAGCTGTTTGGTGTTACTGGGACATACAATGACACGTTTCTCATGTTACCTATACATGTTGCATAGCATACTAAACACCATTTCTGCTGTTGTAGTATTGTATTTCTAGATTTACAAAGCACTGACAGAAACAAGATGAAGCTGACAGTGGCCACACTGAAATTCTGCTAAGT
This sequence comes from Ellobium chinense, assembly GCA_033807755.1. Taxonomy (NCBI): domain Eukaryota; kingdom Metazoa; phylum Mollusca; class Gastropoda; order Ellobiida; family Ellobiidae; genus Ellobium; species Ellobium chinense. The sequence continues at coordinate 691,623 of JAWQUT010000055.1, forward strand.
GACAGAAAGTGACACAAATGTAACAAAAGAAAAATTTCTGACTCTTACCCATCTTTTAAATTTTTATATGAAATAAGGATGGGACAAACACTGCCATCAAATGTACAAAATCCAGAGAATATTTTTTTGTGGGCTTATAATGCAACAAAAATACACATGACAGGTCAAGTACAGTTGATGAGGAAAGCAATACTTGCTGCTGCTGCCTTGACATACAGTCCAAATTGATGACATATATTATCTACTGATACATGAAAAGAATATTCCATATGACTGTTTGGTCAGTATCACAGACCCTATAATGTAGGCATAACAAGACACACCACAACTGCTATGCACTGCAAAGCACCCTGTAACTGCAAATAAACTGTGAGTTTGGAAGTGAAATATCCTCTAACTTGTTCTGGGAGAAAATACAGCTAAATGCTTCTTTTACCCTCTGAAAGCTTTATTCTGAGGATTCGCTTTCACTGGCAAGAAAATTACTTTGAAATCATGAAAAAAAAAAAAAAAAGATTACAACGGAGATTTGGAGATTTCGATGTCCCTGAAACAATATACCTCTGTCCTGCCCAAATTTACTGCTTGATTAACTTTTCTAATCCTGCTGAGATGAAAAGAAACAATAAACTATTTCAATATACCCTGAAAAGGAAACAGTGACCCTACATAAGGCCTGTACAGAGGAATACACGAGTAATAATCACTTTTGTCCACACTGAAGTCGAGAGACCTCACTCAATCCAGTTATTCTTCTTCCCTAACCCAGTCAGTGTGGATACATCATCTTACTTTCTATTAACCAAGCATAAATCCAGTTCCATTTTAATAATGAAACATAAATGAGACATGCCACAAAACACAATCACTGGATGAAAACAACAAATGGAGCAGGGAATGTCATTTTAAAACAATGATGAAGTGGATGGGTTAGTTATTACTAATTTGTTATATGCCTAATAGCCGAACATGTGAGTGAACAGTTTTATTTCAAAAACCACATATGCAACTTCATGCACTATGTGCTAAGTTGCTACCTCATTTAGTGATACAGTGTAATCTGCTTAAAGTGAACATTATCGGACTGCTGAAAAGAGTTAACATCAACCGGAATTCACATTAACCATTTTTCAGGGAAACAGCCTGTGAAATACATAATATTACCTTTATCACCTAAAGCATCTCCTAATAGTGGAGCATCTCGTTTATGAAAAAGAAAAAAAGGAATAGGTCCAGAAGATAAAGTAATTTATAGGTCTCCCCCCACCCCCCAATCCAACCACTCCTTCCAAACCATCACATTGCAGTAGCTTATAGGTCTCCTCCCACCCTGACCCAACCAGCCCTCCCAAACCACCACAATGCAATGTTATCAGGGTTTCTTACACTTAGAAGCAAAGGAGTTGTCAGCCCAGGACAGCTCTCATGATTACTGTAATAAATCTTGCCACAACAGATTGGCTCATTACCCTTCAATTCAATTCACTGTAAGTGAAAGTCTGGGCAAAGCAGTTGATTTAATCAATATAAAATCATGAAGAAGTAGGTCTCCACCTTAACACAAGTCCACATCAATGGAAAATTCACGTCAAGTGAGTTCACTTCTTGCAGACTACATTGCATATGTAAATGCAGGGTTACTGGACTATGGCAACATTATGAGGATCACTTTGAAGATTAAGAACAATTTGTTGACAATCACATAACTCTGATCTGACAAGGACTCCAGTATGGTAATATTTGGTGTAGTAATGAATGCATATTTGTCAAACATTCTCACTATAGCAGTTTTACACAAGACTGTGCTGGTCATCAAGGCCATGAACTGCAGTTTGTGGTGATCAATGGGAGATAATCATTACATATAACGTCTAATTATCAAGATGTCTACTGAGAGTTGTCCTTTGTGAGATCTTGACTATACCTCAGTCACAAGATTTTGGTAGTGATTCAGTGTTGCCACAGAATATTTGTCCATGTGTTTTCCAAGAAATTTCCTAGAGATCTAAAATTCTGTTATACTGATGCTGTGAAAACCGTCACAGAATAACTTTGTTGCATGAAATTTACCTGGAGTTCAAACGACTAATCCCTTGATTGACGTAGGGGATAGCAGTTGCAAACAACATGATCAACCACCAATGAGAGTGCAAAAGTTCTTGGTGATTACAGCTCATCTTCCAAGACCAGGAAATACCAATGGCAATCTTCCATGATTTTGCCAGAGTTTCCAGATCTGTACCAAATGCCATCCCAGGATCTGTGTTTCCTCAGATATGTAATAGCCGAAGCAGAGTAATAGGGTGAGAAAAGGGTGGGTTGGAATACCATAGCAGAGGAATGGAGGATGTAATGAAGGATAAGCAAGAGAAAGAACAAGGACATTAGGGTGGACAGATGTTTGAAAGTAAAGTGTGACTGGAACTAAACTCTGGCCTTTACTCACAGAGTGACTCTCAATAATGCATCCTTTCAATCAACGACAACAAAAACAAAACAAGGGAATTCTGAGAACAATAATGTGAAAATCATGGTAATCATAACACATGTAGCAAGTTCAGTTTTAGTCTCTCTCGTGTATTTATACAAACAAATGGCACTCTCCCAAACTTCTCATATATTGTATTGAAGAAGCAACTATCTTACAAACATGGTCTGCTCCCAAGTTATCATACTTAATACAGGCAACTCTAACATGCATAGAATCAGTCAAATATTGTACAAAACAACTGTTTTAACACTGAAAGCACAGTGGAACACAATGAAGATTTGACTGAGCCAACTTCGTGGCATTCTGCCTTTCTTTTCTAAGAACAATTTTCCTCTATAATATTTTCATTGGCTTTGAGATCCCCTTCATAGTCCAAGTGGATCATAAGATCAACATCAGAAGACTGATAATTAATTTATCATGCACACTATTAATATATATTCTGTTCAAAATACCCGACCCCTCCCCCTCCCCTCCCCACAAGGCCCAACACCAGATGACAAACTGGTCATCTTTACTGAATTCCACAGCCCTTGCATTAACCTTGAGACCTACCTCAGCCATTTTCTGACCCCAGTGCCACTCACTTTGGCTTGTGAACCCAAACAGTTAATATTGTAACACTTCCACTATTCCCAAAATTAGCTCCTTAAAGCCAGATATTATGCATTGCTTGATCTAGAAGTAACAATTGAAGAGACTGCTGCAATAATAGTAGACTAAGTCTACATTGCATCTGTTCCATTTTCAAAAAAACGGGCATGCCATACAGCATCCCATTAGTGTAACTGGACTGAAAACTATAAATCACAAAAACTAAATCATCAGAAATTCACAAATCCGGATATCCAGTACATGGTCGGAAATTGGCACCGATGAATTGATACAACTCACTCAGTTCAATCGCAATTTCCACTTAATTGCAAAACTAAGCGATTTACAAAATAATGTTCTTCAATTATCTGATGAGTATCTGACCACTCATAAGCCTTCTTTCATTGCAGTGTTCCAAGCGGTTGTGGTAAAACAGAATCAAACATATTACTAATAACAGTTCTAGACCTGAGCAGCTATCTGTGCGTACAGTCCCATGGTAAGGTGGCTCACAGTTCCATGGTGAAGATGGCTCACAGGTCATTCCACGGATCCGAACCAGACATATCGGCTGATAACTTTGCTATGGCTGATTGTAAGAGTAGCTGATAGCACAGCCCTCCATGGAATGCACCAGCAATGACGTTACATTCTGAAGACATACAGGATCCTTAGGATCATAATTTATTCAACGTATTTTGTAACATTAGCATAACAAAACACTTCACTGTTGTGAAGAGGGTCATAATATGAAATGTGACATATCAACCACTCACTCAGTAAACTCATACTGTATATCTTTTTACACTGATGCTCTCAGTATGTTATACAAAATGGTTGACAAAGACTACAGGTAAATGAGAGTAATGAGGTGAATAAAGCGGTGAAATTATGTTGTGAAAGACCAAAGTATAATACATGAGAAAACTGAGGCTAGTAGTTTAGTACTACATGGAAAAGAACTTCACACGCTGGCAGTCACTCACTACTTAAATATTCTTCTGTATTCACATTATTTTCAAATTCACATTATGCAATCACACATCCAATCTTTTCCTCTAAGAGGATTTTCATTTTGGTGTTTTCTTGAAAGAAAAATATTAAGAACGGACTGATTCTATTCCTAACCCCTCTCCAAATTCTTATAAAGATAGCTCTGTTAAACTTTCACAATGATCTTACAAATGTCCTCATGAAGTATTAGTTTACTCCAGGTTGCATGAACTGGGGGAGACACTCACAACCATGTAATAAATTCGAGGGGGAATTGGTAAACTTCAGAAAGATATCAGATTTTTCTCAAGTGATGCAAACTTTGGAGCACAGGAAAGCACGGAAGATCAGTGTGCTTCAATGTACTGTTAGGGGTGATTCTGAAATTTAAGTGACAAATTGCATGATCGCATGATTCAGGAGAAAATACTAGTAATATATACTAAAACACGAACAGGACTTGACTATCTGATGGCCACGCTGATTTTATTCAGTAAGGAATTCCTTTTACTTCCTTTTGTATACTCTGTGATGAATTCCAAATTCACTAGTGTAACTACACAGTGCAGAACTTCTTAAACAATAAAATAATATCAATTGCAAAATACAATATTAAATAAGGCTTTCTCTTCACTATCATTCGCAACCTGAAAGTAACTAACTTACAGACATTCCATCATCTTTCATTCTTTCTGGATTCCCATAAGCCAGGCCTCTTCTATCATTAGTCTACCACATATGTGCAAAGCCTAAGCACATAATTTCCCATCACCTGAGACAACTACTAGTGATGGCAAAGAAATCCGAGTTCTAGAGTAAAGCTGTTTATTTCAGGTGGTGTATATTGTCCATTGACAAGTGCCCTGTGGAAGCCCTGGACATGGGACGCTTAGGGGCTATGTCTAAGTCTGCTATGAAAATGGGAGCAGAGACATCCGAGATCCCCACTTCTTACAGTCTCCAAATCTGGCAAACCATTTTAGCAACAGAATTAAAGGGAAACTAGAACGGAAACTGGAAAACACTAGTGATCACTCCAATACTAAAAGGTTTGCCTATATGACTCTTCTTACTTCAACTTAATGTCAAATGATAAAAGTCCCTGCCCTATGGGAACCCTACGCTTTTATCCTTGTCGTTACACAGGCTCATATAGTCAGTCCACCGTTTGCACTACTTGTGTCCTCTGTTCAATGATACGCGATGATGCTGCCTGCTGTTCAATGAGGCGTGCTGCAGTTGCTGCCGCATGGGCATCCGATTTGATGGTGGCAATAAATGTTGGTCTTGAGCGCATGTGTGCCTGAGGCTGGCGTCTCTCCACTACTGAAATCTCCTCTGTTGTGCCGACCAGTCGGCTGAGCTCTGCTGCTGTGTATCCTAGGAGCATCTTGAGGTCACACACAAATTTGTACACAAATCTTTTGCCATGGACCTGTGAGTGAACAAAGAGGAAAAGGCATTGAACATACAGTTAAAGCAATAGCTATATTTTGTGATAGATAAGGCTATGTAATGGCATACCAGTTAAGGCTATGTAATTGCATACCATTTTGAATTTAAACTGAACAATTTCAAACAGTGTAGTCTACATCATTAAAGCATTTGGACACATTTAGCACTATTTTTATATCCTAAACCCTCTTGGCTGATGTTCAAAGAAAAAGACACTCAAATACACATATCAGGTAGGCCAATGCAAGGAAAAGAAAATGTTCAAATTTTGTTTGTAAACAAGCAGTCACTTTCAAGAACATATCCAACAGACCCATGCAAGGAACAGAGAGAAAGAATAGAAAAGATGGAGACACTTACATTACGTACCTTCGCGATCATGTCCCCATCATAATAGTATCTCAATGCTCTGGACAGCTTCTCATAGTTCATGGTAGGCTTGTTTTTCCTCTGTCCCCACATCTGGGCCACAACCTCAGGGTTCACCAGCTTGAACTCTCCCTCATCTCCAACCCAGGCTATAACTTCTCTGCACATCTTGTCTGTCAACAGCTCTAATAGGAACTGCCACAACTGAATCTGTCCATTGTTTCCTGTAAGCAACAGAGTGACACCAAATTACCTCACTGACTACTGGCTGTTCACACTATGTGAATTCCCTGTGTACTTGTGATTATTCTTAAATAAATCACTGCAATAATTGGTTTGACACATACAAATCAGTGTATCTTCGCCACAAATAAAAGCAAACACAAGTTGTTTACCTTCAAATTTGTAAGTTTGGAGTACAAATACTCACAAACATAGAAGTGTCTATGCTACTGAAACAGCACTGAAACAGTACAGATCAATCTAGCACGACTGATACAGTACAAATCAATGTTCAAACACAAGTTTGAAAGAGAATAAGGAAGCAGAAAGCATAAAAACAATTGCAAACCCATGGAAACCACATCATTTTCACACTTCTAATTGATTTAGCAAATATGCCTGTAAAGCTGTAACATCTGGGCCTATAGGTAGTTGTCGTAACATATTAACTCATTGGAGTCGCGCCTTAATTAAATATTGCAACACCTGCTGTCGCACTATTTTTACCACTTTTTAGGTACCTGTACTTTGTAAAGTATTTGGAGGAACCTAGCGTACCTATACATTTTTTGTGAGCTGGATATGTGATCTTCATGATGAGTACAGTGATTTTTGACATCATTTGCTGAGTTTTCAGTTATTAGCTGGGTTTAGGTACCTGTATGGGGTGATTTTTAAAAAAATTTTATTTACTCTTGCGCCACATTTCATCGTCACTGTCATCGATAATTTGTCTTCCATTATCTTCTCACAACAAATCACTTTCCTCATCCGAACCTTCCTCCATCACCAACTCTAGAACTTCGGTCGTTTTCAGTCTATGACTTCGCCTAGTCATCTTGTGTCAACAAAACGGAGTTGAAAAGGCCACGGCCGGGCACGCTAAAAAAAATGTATTTTCCCCACCAAAACGAGTTCCAATTCACTAAGGGAACTCATTCTAATAACAATTAGGGCTATGGATCATAAGTGTTATTCTTAGTTGCCGCCCTTTGACGCACAAGACACAAAAAAGCGCTATAAATATTGCCGCATCTATATATGCGGCACGACGCCAAGAGCTGTAAGAAGTGCCGCAAACCGTTTTGCGGCACGACTCCAATGAGTTAACCACTCTTTCCTCTTAGGCAAATTTGTATTTTGACTAGTTCTACTGAAACAGACCTGAAAACTTTTACCGCAACTGTTATGATACTACTGTGATTTTTTTGACAATTTCGGACTGATTTCATTTGCATTTGATTTGCATTTCTGATGTACCTCAAGTTCACATTGTGCAATTTAAAAAAACAACAAAAAAACGTGATGGCATGCTAGTTTAATCAGCTGAAAGACAATATCAATGAAGATCTTAAATCTGTACTACACAGTCTGTTTATTGGGCAGGCTGAAACTCTAATTACAATTAGTATTTGTGCAGCCAGCGATAGCAGCTCAACCAAACTACCATGCTATACACCACACAATCCAGAACAACATACCTGTTCTATTTCCTGGAGACATTCTCTCTTCCCCTGTTATTCGTGGTGATCGAGGTCTGTGCTTGCCAACTGATCTTACTCGACCTGCAAGAAATATGCATTCTTTTAACCCACTCTTGAGAGTCTGCTTTTTTCAAAGTCAATGCTTTCACCCTGAATTTACTGAAAACCAGGCTGAGGGTCCTGTAGACTGCCCTGGCAGGATCCACCAAGGTGAAGCCCTTGTAGAAAACTGCACTTCTGCATATTTTGGAAGTTAAATGGGGCCATTTTGTGCATGGTATTTTGAACTTCACACTAATAAGGCAACAACTGTGAGAAGATTCTTTTTCTTTCCATGAGGCATGCGTGACATGAATAGCGATGTACAGAAATGTTCTGTCGGCTGCGAACCTAGATTTATTGCATTCAGTAAATTTACCAAGGAGTTTCACCCAAGCATCAGATCTGCATGCATTACCATTCATTATCCTAGCTGCCTACAGACAACAGCTGATTCCATTTAACCCAGCACCACAGGAGTATGAAATACAGTGAAACCTCAGTATTGATCATTTCCATGCCTTGATGCATGGAAAAAAGAAAACTTATTTCTGGAGTACACATTTTATCAAGGTCCACCCTTAATAATACAATGATAGAGAAACAATAAATCTGTGCACGTACAAATTCATATTTGGTATCAAGGTGTACTCATTAAATATGTAATTAATATCAGGGTTTCACTATGTGCTGTGATAAAACAGAATGTGATTTTACGAGGGTCCCTTTGTTCTAACGTTCAAACTATGACAACTTTTGAGCTAGTGCCATTACAGGAAAAATGTTTTTAAGAGGATAAAAAATGTTCACAATTTACTGTTGTTGTTGTTGTTTCATACATGATAGCCGCTATACTTTCACCTTCCTTTGCTTCAGTCAAATCCAGTACTTGAGTGGAAAACACAATTCGCATGTTTGTAACACTGTCAGGGGTATTTGATATACATACCATATTTTCCCTCTGCATCTGATGTAGAAACAGTGATTGTGGTGATGGCATGAGGCGTGGGCTGCTGCATGACAGCTGAAATACAGGGAACACTTACAATTAGTTCCATATCATATGATGTGGACATAAAACTTAGTCTTACGCATCTATTCCCAGTCTAGCTGCATGATGAAATAATGCATTCATGTATTTGACAGGGGTTCTCAACTACTTAAGTCCATCTGCCCCAGTTTCCTCTAATCCTTGAAGAAAATATCCATCTCACTAACATCAGTGCCAGTGGGACCTGTCCACCTGCCCTGCACTATCTTATAAATTCAGTTTTGATACAATATCATTTCATAAGTACGAAAGGAAAGGCAAGGTATGGGATAAAGACACATTACAGGCTTTTTATAGAGGTAGTCAGTCACTACAGCAAATACACCTCTGCTTCCATCCAATAGTTACATAATGCACAGAGGAAGACTGATATAATTTAAACGTTATCCTTGTCAATCTAAACAGTGAGAATATTATCATCAATCTAAACTTAATTAGTTTCCCACATACATTCACCATTATTTTATTCACTTATATTAAATATGTGATCTTGACTGTATCAGTTCTACAACTGAAGTCATATTTGTTTTCAGAAATGTCAACAAGACCAAGTTTGATCAAAGATGCAATTTAAGGTGCCCTAACTTAATGTATGTCTGACATGAATGAACCTGTTTACATACCAACAAACTTGCATTTCCGCAGCAGCTCCAAGTGTGTCCAAAAAATGTCACCAGGATCATTGGGAATATGCTGCACAAACTCTGGGTGAGTCATGGCACACAGCTGCTCTCCATTGAAGTTAAAGGCATCAATGTTGACATTCTGCAGGCGGAACTCCTTCACTGCCCACTGTATCCAGTGCTTAACATGCAATTCACTCCACTGTGCTGGATCTGAAAGACAAGGTCAAGATTTTATATACAGTGGAATCCTGATAAAGTCAACACCGCGGGACCGAAAAATAGTGTTGACTTTAAGCAAGGTTGACTTTATCCATTTCAGTGGACAAAACCCAAGGATAATAAAAACAGGTGGTGCGATTGGACTATGTCCCTTGTTAGCAAAAATAAGCATGAAGGTTTTCAAGGATCCTCTTTTTAGGCTTAGTCTGTGTGATTTTCTCTTTGCCTAAATAAATTTTATTTACTACCGGACGTATTAATTTATGACACACTAAAACACGATGTACTTGTTACACCTTGCTGCACTTGCCATCATCCGCATGTGCCCTTGCTTGGCTAGGCCCAGGCGAGCGAGCATGTGGCGATGCATGCAATGATCGGAATGGAAACAGAGCTCTCTCCCACCCAACCCATCCCCACGCTACCAACTCTTCTTTGTCTCTCTCTCTTTCTCTTTTTCAATGTTTCACCTTTTCATTCAGCCACGTGGTGTTGACTTTAAGCAAAAATAGCGCTGCGGCCGTTGACTTTATCAGAAACAAAGTTACTTAAATAAAGAAGGAATAAAACGGGACTGCTGCGTGATGGTGACTTCAAGCGAGATGACTTCTTGCGGATTCCACTGTATATACGTACTCATGTTTTTCAATTGGCATGAAATTTTTATAAGCTTTCTACAGCTTTATTGACTTTAAACATTAGTTATTTCAGAGAGCTGGTCAAACTCTGATTAGATATCAGTGTTACACACTGACATGTCCTTTTTGCTAAGAGATCTGCTATGGCTTTTTTCAACCATGCACATTTTCATTTACCCTCAGTGCAGCCTGCAAGGCTTTTCTTTTCATCAGTGGCAGCTGCATAAAACAGTTAACAGCCCATTAACAGACCATCTGTTACACAGATAAATGTTGCAGTCCAGTGTGGAATAATGTTTTGTAAATTATACTGTTAACTGTTGTATCNCTCTCTCTCTCTCTCTCTTTTTCAATGATTTCACCTTTTCATTCAGCCACGTGGTGTTGACTTTAAGCGAAAATAGCGCTGCGGTCGTTGACTTTATCAGAAACAAAGTTACTTAAATAAAGAAGGAATAAAACGGGACCGCTGCATGATGGTGACTTTAAGCAAGAGTTGACTTCAAGCGAGATGACTTCTTGCGGATTCCACTGTATATAGGTACTCATGTTTTTCAATTGGCATGAAATATTTATAAGCTTTCTACAGCTTTATTGACTCTAAACATTAGTTATTTCAGAGAGCTGGTCAAACTCTGATTAGATATCAGTGTTACACACTGACATGTCCTTTTTGCTAAGAGATCTGCTATGGCTTTTTTCAACCATGCACATTTTCATTTACCCTCAGTGCAGCCTGCAAGGCTTTTCTTTTCATCAGTGACAGCTGCATAAAACAGTTAACAGCCCATTAGTTACACAGATAAATGTTGCAGTCCAGTGTGGAATAATGTTTTGTAAATTATACTGTTAACTGTTGTATCAAGAAGGGACATTATTTTCGACTTCTTTAACATGCCATTAGCAAAGCAAACTTAGAATGAAAAATATTTAGTTAGCTTTACTATTCATTGACTTTCATTCACTGCTCTTTGAACTGGAATGGATGAAATCTCAAATGAATGGGTTAACGCTTCATATTCATTATTTCTAAAACTGCCATGGCCTATTTATAATGACTAACTCTGGAAAGGCTCATACAACTCTTACCAAATGGAATTTTCAATCTTTCTTGATCTCGTCTGAAGTTCTGGTCGACAATCCACCTTGTTACATTTTCTGACTCCTCTGGTAGAGGGATAACCACCTTGGCATTTTGAGCCTGACTGGACTGCATAGCCTGTTCTGCAACTGTAAACAAAAAATGACAAAGACATTAAAAATAGTAAAATATAATATGCACAATAACTTCTGTGAACATTTACCATTCATTCACACTATTTGGAGCTTTCTATGTCAGAAGGAATGAGAAAAAAAAACAAGCTGTAATCTGCTGGGTAAGATTTAAGAAAAGGACAAACACAACACACTGACTTCACAGCTTACCAAATTTCTCTTCCACCTCATCTTCAGCAGTCTTTAGAATATCCAGAATGTTAATCTTTGGTTTGACACCTGGCTGGGACTTGACTTCCAAGTTAATCTGCACCATCCCTTCACCCTGGACACACTGGTCAACCAAACTTTTATTACTGTCCAGCTGGGATTAGGAACAAAATATAACGTGAATCAATAATTGTGGCATAACTAAAACACTGCTGACAAAAAGTTATTATAATTTGAATAAACTACAGGTGACAAATAGGTGTATTTTATTAGAGAAAAGTAATTATAAAATAAAAACATTCAGATGATGACAAGCCAAGGCCAAAGTAAGGCTACAGACTTGTCAACCAATCCACAATCACTTCTGGGACACAAATCACATAAACCAATTCTACTTCATATACACATGGATTTTATAAGTAATCTACAACAGGCACAGAAGGCTGTAAACAAAGACACTATGCACCATATTCAGTATTATACAGATGGCAAAAGCCAGCAGAGGACCTGCCCTCTCTAATTTCCAACATTTGAATTTGTCATAGTCTGATTGGAGCAATTCAAAGTTTGAGGAGGCAAACAAACACTGGACCTTAATTTAAAAGTTTGATATAATGATTTCTCATTTATATTTAGAGATAGCTTAGTGAGTCAAATTTTAGTGTTTATGTGATTTCGACAAACAAGAAAGCAGACAAAGAAATTCACTGTGACATGAAATTAGGCAAGAATTTCCTTGCAGGCATCAAAGATAAATCTCATTGGAATACAGCATGATAGGCACTGATCATATGACAATGTAGCTTATAAAAATGTTAGATTACATTGATACAGAGCTCACTCCAATGTTAGGCTCATCAGTGAACTCACTGTACCTCCCTCCTCTCCCCATCTGACTACCCACCTCTATTGAGTCTTGCAAATAGAACTGATGGTCTGCCAGTGAACACTGTAATCTGATCTCTAATAAACGTTTGAGAGTAGACAAAGGTTCAGCAATATCCATGTGTTGGATGATCAGGTTCTGATACTGAGGGGGTGGCTGCTGAGGCTGGACAATCTCTTCTTCATACACAATTCTGAAATATTAAAAAAGGCTTTATTGAATATGGTACAGAAACAGTGTACTGGAAAGAAGAATAGTAGATTGTGATGAAAGCATACAACTTCATAGTATAAGGGTACAACACATTAGAATGGCTGGTGACTGGTTCTTGTTTCAGTTTATGACAGGGTTTAACAAAGCTCTAATGCAAGTATGGTTCTAATGCACCTTTCCCCGTTGCACTAGTGAATTATTGGAGGGGATTTCCTCATTAATTTTGCCAACTTAGTCCATTAAGCCTATTTTTCTATGATTCTGAAACCATAAAGGAATATTTTTTGCTTGTGGAATTTGCGAATGAAACCTGGAATTCTAATGCGTCTCTGGTCAAAAGCTGGTCACCTGGGTGGCATGATAATTATTCCACTACTTTTATCTATCTTTTTTTCATCAAGAATTTTAATAATATACAGACCATGGAAAACAAAGTCCAACTTACTCTCTTAAATTTTGTTGTGAAATCAGGATTTTAGAGCTCTGAATGCCATGCAATACTATCATTACTATCAACAAATTAAAAACTGTTCTGAGGTTCAAATTACAAGCACGAGCTGTGCTACAGGAAAATTGTATTTCTTTCCACTGACATTGGCCTTCCTGCACTGCGACTACGACATAGATTTTCAGCTGAACTGACAAGTCATTCAATGATTAGAAAAATACTGTCCAAGTATTACAGTAAACAGCTACAAAAAGTACAATTCTTTACAAAAGATACTCACCCATCATCCAGGCAAACTTCTTCCTCTGTTTTCTGTCGTTTGATATCCTGAACAGGAATTTCTGTCACAATTTCAGTAATGACTTCTGTTTCACTGGGATCTACCGCCTCAGTGACCACCTCCATTAACGCAGGCGATGCTGCTCTCTTCATTCTGTTGATAATCACATTTAATGAAATTAATAACTGCACATTAGCAAACATCATAAAAATGGCTAATTCTCTCCTTTACAATACTTATACTACTACTACTACTACTGCAGCTAAGGGTGGGATTTCATTTCTGAGAAGTGCATGTGACCTATTGTTGTGAAGCCTGAAGAAATGAAAGTAAATTAAATTCCATAATATTAATATCTAATGGTTGCTTCTTTAAATTTAGAAATCCAACATGCATGCATAAGAATTTACAACCCTTGGAACTTCCTCTACAAAACAGCATCAAAAAGTCACTGGAGCGAAAACCATGAAGAATTCCCTGCCCTGTGGCGCTGTTCATTTTGTCTGTTATATGTCTGATCATGCCATTTTGGTGCAGCCTTCATACAAAAACAATACCACAGTGACAGGCTAGCATTCCTGCATTTTGCACACCGAAGTGAACTGTTTGAATTTATAGGCACCACAGTGTATGGGGTTTTATCATGGTTTTAGATAGAATGAAACTGCAGAAACTTCATTATCACCACACATTTATTGACACAAAACTGTCTTTGAAATTTGATTATAAATATAGTTGATGTTTTAAGCTGTGATCTGAGGATTTTATTTCTGATTCCTGGCAATTTTAGCAAGGAGTCACAGGTACAATCTAGAAAATAAGAGCAGAAAAATACAAGGAGGTGAAGCTGACTGACAAAAAGGTGAAGAAATATGAGATGCTGGAGAACTTGACCAGGGGCAGAGTTGTTGGAACCAGAAGATTTTGTCTAAACTTGGCCCAGGGGCGTAGCACGGGGGTCGAAACCAGGTAGGCAAATCTGCACATTGACCACACAAATCATCGCACTGTTGCCTTTTGGTCATCCTACATTTTCGTTGGGTAAAAGTGCGGAAGACAAACGAGGTATTATACGACTAATATTTGCTGCACCATCTATACCAAGAGCGCATGATAACATCAGTTAAATATCGTGACAACAACCACAACAGAGACAAAAACAACTAACTCAACCATAACAGCACTGTATTAATTGTATTCATTTTATGTTTACTCATTGTAGATAAAACGGACACATCTTTTATGTGGGTAAATATATTGTGGCAATGTCGTTGAAGGAATAGTTTTAATGATCAGCTTTACTTCCATCGCTAGGAAAATTGTATTTCATGTTCGTGTCTGGTTCAAAGTTGAGCTTGTCTAGTCTATTTTATTTTTCTTCATGAGGTTCTAAAAGAGAGCTTGCAGGCAACATTGGCTGCTTTCAAAACAACATTCACGTTTGTTAGGAGGTCCACTGAGTTCATCTTGCCAAAACACACGGTCTCAAATTATCTAGGATTTAACTCTAGACTAAGATCTAGTCTAGATCTATGTTAGACGCACCGAGCAAGGTTGTCAGACTTTTTGCGAGCCGAAGCCAAATCGCATGCAAACATGCCAAAAATGAGCCAAACCATGTTCGGAATGGGCCTACAGGAGTAAGGATTTTACTTGAAAGAATTTTTCTACAAACTGCTTGTGTATTGGATATAAGTGGGTATTATAGTTATCATAAATCTTTCTACATACACCAGAGCGACATCATAGGAACTGAGTGTCAAATGGGATCATTTTTTTTATCCATGTTCATCAGGCAATTATGATGGAAGCCTGATCATTTGAGATACTATTTTGAGAGAAATAGAAGTATTTTTTTATTTGAAAAATTAGTCAATTTTAACCTGATTGTTTGAGCCAAAAAAATTGTCAAAGAGCAAATCAGTTATTTGAGACCCAAGAGCTTTTTAAAAAGAGAAATATCTGCTATTTGGCTCCAAAAGAGCCAAGTCTGGCAACCCTGGCACCGGGATGATGCAAGATTTAGCTAGCTTATACATACTTCATTCAACTTCGGCCAATGGGAAAAGAGAGTCAGTCGTCTGACCTCGTTTGTCTTCCGTAGGCATCTTGAGTTTTGCCTATAGGCATGGACATTTTAACACTCTTCTCGGAGATGCCTTTGGGGCTCAGTCTGGGTTCGAGTGATGATTTTTTGCGTATAATACAGTAGAAGAGGAGCTGCCCAAGAGTTACCCTGTGTAGTCAAATTTTCGAAGTGACTACTAGACTGGGCTAGCCAAACTGAACTGCGTTTGGGGCTCAGTTAGTTTGCAGTCGCCTTTCTATAGTTATGATACTAGACTAGTACGGCAGAAGAGGCGCGGCTTTAGGGGTTGCTTTTTATAGTAAAACAAGTGGAATGACTTTTTTATTTTGTTCAGTCTTCTAAGCTGAGAATTCATAAGGCTGATGAACGCAGGCCTATTTCAATTATTTTCTGCTATCTGTGTTTTTCCTTTTTAACATTTTAGTGAGGCCTTCCTTTTTCGGCCTTTGGTAGTCAATGACTATTTGACTACCATTATGCTACGCCCCTGCCTTGGCCTTGCCTTGCCTCATTTTTTGTCCCTGTAAAATTTTATTTATAATTTGGTTGAAAAAAAAAAAAGGAATGCGGGTGCCGGGTGGGGAACTGCTCAACTAGCCACTGGCCAACAAGCTTCTATATTACTGGCTAACTGATCACAGTGTCACTTAAATTCTAAGGAAAATGGAGTGAAAAAGATCCTGAACCAAGGGAATGCTCACCACAAGTTCGCAAAATCGCACCACTAACCATTTTGCTATGATGCCCATGACAAACTCTACTAGTGGTAGAACTAGAAGACATTAAATTTGCTGTCTCTGACTTCAATCCACACACCCCATCCCTTGTGTCCACAAGTGCAATGACTGCTTGTTGCTTAGCCTTAGCGGTTTTGATCTTAGATTACTTACTTGGAACTTGTAGGCCACGGGCACGGTATCATACCAATAGGCCTACCTACTGTTACACAATGGCAATAGGCCTATGATTGATAAGTCAGGACTGACTTCGAGCAGTGCAGTGAATTTTATCATAAAATAATAACATGGAGAAACTGACACAATTAGTCAGCATTTTACTACCTCAGCATTTTACTTGTCTACCTTCAACCAGTCCTGTCTCATTTCACATGGACATGACACAGACATGGTATAATAGTATGATGGGTCAGGCCAGGGTGGCTGATAAGCTAAGGCTAAGGCCCAATGCAATGCGACCGTAGAATGCATTCCAGCGTGTAATCCAGGAATAGTCTACCATATGGATTAACTGGCAACTTGAGTGAAGACAAAACAGAAACTGGAAATTACAACGTCACTGACGTACGTCATGATTCGACTCGAGTTGATTGTTGACACAATCGGCCAATAACAAATCGTTCGATTTCTGCTCTTGGTAAGGCGACCCTGACCGACATGAGAGACCCAAAAGTGGGACAACGCCTCAACCAATATGGCGGATAGGTGGCTTGAGAAGAGAAGAAAGTGGAGGCCATGCTCTCGTCAATCGACGAACTGAAAATTACAGAAGCACCAAAGTGGTGCTGATTTTCAAACAGAAAATGTGTAAGAAAGGAAGAGGAAATGGTCAAACGAAACGGATGTTTATGAAGAATACTTCCGGCCTTGCCTCCCCACGTTCAACATCCTGTTTGCCGACTGGGAGGATGCTGAGGCTCCGGCGAAGTTTTGAACCTCAAACACTTCGTCCTTGATAACTCAAAAGATTTCAAAGAACACTAACTTACTATTCTCACCTTTACATGCGATTACTTACTTTCTAGATGGCTGAATAATACAGATTCACGATGTAAACAGCGGTTATTTTCACCGGAAATTTGAGTTAACGGAAATGGCATCAGCACAAAAATTTCTAGCCTTAGGTCACGTGATTGTCAGTTGCGCAGAAGTCTTACTGCGCTTCTCTGTTTAATTTTAGAACACAAAGATTTCCCCGCGTGGCAACGAGGTGCTAAAAATAAACAAACGGCTCTCCTTGAGCTAACGGATTTTCTCAGCGTGGATTTTCCGTCTCTGCTACTACAAAAAGACTAAGCAAAACTGATAGTTGGGAGAACTGGGTTCGTTAGGCTTTAAAGGAAACTTAATGATTGAAAGCCGCCCTTTCAGCTTCCAACTGTTGATGGCGAACTGTTTAACTTAATATTTTTATGTAAGTCAGATGATTATCATGTTATCATTTAGTTACCAGCAGCCACAGCAAGAATGACAAAGTAGTAGTAACTAGTAGAGGGAACACTAACAGCGTTATATGATTTGATGGACAGCAGCAAATAATGAAAATGAAAAGTTATATGTACGAACAGTGAAATTTTGTTTCCTTGTAGTTGTAGATTTCACCGCCAATCGCTAGGATTTGATTCATGGGCACAGTGAAATCGCACCCATCTTAGTTAGGCCTAGTATCAGGAGCGGATTTAGGGTCTACGGAGTACTGTGTCAGAGAAAGGTGCGGAAGTCCCTTCACTAGGTTCATAACAGTAAAAATCGACTCTTAACCATAACTATCTCGTCCGGGACCTTCCTGTAAAAACATTGCTTTTTNGGGGGGGGGGGGGGGGGGAGGATGGTCTATCCTCGTGTCGTTGTTCTCTTGTTCTTTTCTGTTGTATTCATGCCATTTCTCTTTTTTTTTTTTCTTTGGGACCCCTAATCCTCCAGGGCCTCCAGATTAGGGGAAATAATAGGTGCAAATTACAGTAACAAACACGAAGACGGGAATAAAAGAGGCCTGTTGCACTGAGGTATAAGAATAAGAGAAGAAGAGAGAAAGATCAGAGAGAGAGAGAGAGAGAAAGAGAGAGAGAGAGAGAGAGAGAGAGAGACCTGTGGCCGTATGATAATCTGTACGTTAGTTAACGCACTGCGGTAACCATGTGAAACTCCCAAAAGATTAGTACTGTACTGTAGTGTTCACAGTGGTTAACGCAATACGTTAACTAACTTATTAATGGGTTATGTATACGGCCACTGGTCTAAATACTGTTTTAAAGAATTTTTAAGTGTGATTCCTGGCGGTAAGTATGGGAGCTCTGCAGACAAATTTTGCCCACTGCCCCATGAAACCACAAGACAGCCGTTATTATTTTGGGGCAATTTCTGCTATGGCAACAGATATAATAATTTTATTTTCAAATAATAAAGAAACATTTTGTCTTATTCCCTTCTCCCCTCTCTCTCTCTCTCTCTCTCTCTCTCTCTCTCTCTCTCTCTCTCTCTCTCTCTCTCTCTCTCTATCTATCTCTTTCTGACTCTGTCTCACTCTCTCTCTCTCTCCCTTCTCCCTCTCTCCATTCTCTCTCTCACTCTCCGTTTTCTATCCATAGATATAGTTCTCCTCCTCCCCTTTCAGAGCCTCCTAAAACCACGGGAGGGACACCACGCCCTATCCCTTTCACTGCTTTCAGTCCCACATCTAAATCCGCCTCAGCACCACATAAAACAGACGTAAAACTGCTATTGATACGTCAAGAACTGCTATATAAGTTTGTTTTGGTTTTTTTAATTCGGGAGGATCTAATTTTCGTGAACTTCACCAGTTGAACTTCATTCGCGAAAATAACATCTCGGGGAAACGGTTTCATTCAGAAAATTTCAAAGGGCTTATTACATGTACCGGCGAAATATTTGTATAAGAGACAGTAACCCTTAAGGGAAACGAATTTGCTGTTTTTTCTAAGTATAAGTCTTCGTTATCTGGACATTATCAATTGTATTGTGTTTGTCTATCCTAACGAAAAAGGATTGCCACATGTTTTATCTGCAGTTTTGTAATAATTACTCCAGCATTATGATCTCAAGGTATGAAGATGCCAATGTATTTTTCACTATTAACAATATTAGATTTTACACCTCTCATTTACTTATCCTGGGGTACCGTGTCAAAATACTTTCTAAACATGTTGTTTAGCTCTTCCTCCAAATTTTGACACTAAGAAAAATGCACCTGAACCAGTTAGCTTTTGAGAACTTTGGCAGTGAAGCAGACAACCTAATATTCTAGGCTTTTTCACTCAGTAAACAGGGTAACCTTACCCACCCAGCAAGAACCACAAATTTTATACTTGAGTGACTAAACCTCACCTACTCTGAGTTTACTATATGTATTTGTACCTATCTAAGCCTGTGAAATTTAAATCCAACCCCTTCCCCCCATCCCTACGGCCAGTTTTCTGATTTTATAGGGACTATTTAAAATTGCATATCAAAATGCCAGGTGCTATTGGCATCTTCATACCTCAGACCTAATAAGAAACTGTTATAAGGACCTCGCAAAACAATAGATCCCTGTGAAAAACCACTTACGACATTTCCTGAAAATTAGATCTTCGCGAAAACAAAAAAACTCCTCTAGGTATCACATAATAGTACTATCTAGAACTGCTACTAGTACCACAACTATAACTGCTACCGGAGCTGCTACTACTACTACTACTACTACTACCACCACCACCACCACCAACACTACCACTACCAATGTAGGCTAGATATAAATGTAATTGATTTTTGAAATTTCTTTGCGTCATACACTTTTCTAATTACATTTTACAAGGAGATGCAACATGCATTTTTATTTTGTTTTATAAATCTAGTCTATGCAGCAAGAATAAATGTAAGTCGAGAGACTCTAATACAAATTTTATGAGGTCATTATTATAGTCGTTCACATTATTTTGTAGACACAGTGACAGAACAAAAGGCGCCCCAAAACTTTATTTCACTGTGAATTGTGTGACTAGTTAACCCTTCGCTTCGTATGAGTATAAGTAAGTAGTAATGTTTGGTCAAAAAAGTGCTTGAACGTACCTGTGCGCCCTGGAAGAAGTATTCTGAATATATCCAATGTATACCAACGTCAACTTTTCTATGTAATGAACTGTTCGACAGTATGGCCGTAATAGTATTGAAGCACCGTAAATCCTAACTCAAGCAAACCTAGGTAAAACTAATGAACGCTGGTAATTTGGTGACATCGTAACTTGAAAAACATGAAGCAGTGGAGAGGCTAAGTACAGAAGGATTTGTTTCCGGATATCCTGAAAGAATTGTTTGTCGTCACTGATACAACACAGCTCATTTTATGTGTGTCTCTCTCCTCCCCTCCCC
>JAWQUT010000055.1:721086-738351 GCA_033807755.1 Ellobium chinense
AGAGAGAGAGAGAGAGAGAGAGAGAGAGAGAGAGAGAGAGTGGGTAGGAAAACTGACTGAACTATGTTTTCTCCGTTCAGTTTATAGTTGCAAGTGTGGTGTTTTAACCATGGGTTCTCTTACCATCGTATGAACTAGTACATTAGTGCTGAATGCACCCGTGGTAGTGTTCAATATGCAGAGCTTATTGAGAGTTAGAGCATTAATGACGAAACTCTTACCATCGTAAGCGAAACATTACTTTATCGGTGCTGAATGCACTCTTAGTAGCGTTCAACATACAGAGTAAAAATAATTCTTACGATTGTTTGAGATCCCATCCTTAATGCGCAAATTTTCAAATGTAATTCTCACAGTGGTGAAAGATCCCATTGTTAATGCGCAAGTTCTCAAGTTACGTTCATAGCTGCTCATTACACATATAATGATCAGATTTATGACTAGTATTTAGTGTTGAGACTAGTGTCTGATGCTCACACGACTAATCATTATGC
Organism: Ellobium chinense; assembly: GCA_033807755.1. Taxonomy (NCBI): domain Eukaryota; kingdom Metazoa; phylum Mollusca; class Gastropoda; order Ellobiida; family Ellobiidae; genus Ellobium; species Ellobium chinense. The sequence continues at coordinate 721,581 of JAWQUT010000055.1, forward strand.
AAATAATGGCCTTTTTTTATTTATCTATTCGAGACATTGTAATATACCATTGACAGCTGATAACGAGAACATGCACACTACCGATGGTATCTCTTACCATCGTAAGAATTACATTCATTCTGCAAGTTGAACACTGTTAAGGGTGAATTCGGCACAGGTGCATAAATGTAATTCTTACTATGGTAAGAGTTCCCATCGTTAGTGCGCGAGCTCTTAAATCACACCAAAGAGGGATGGTTACGGAGAGAGGGAATGTAGCAAAAACCTCTCAATTTTCAGGGAAGAGTTTATCTTGGGGATCCGAAGAAAAACAAAAGATGAAAATGAAAAGTAACCCCTTCCAGAATGTTGGAATACTACGACGCCCCTGATATACAATATATAAATACTTATTATATATAAAGAATCGCAGGTTATATATACAATATACAAAATATATACACATTATACAAAACTTGCGATTACACTTGTTCATCCAATAGTTACATAATATATAAGGCATTTTTTAAAAAGATCGCAATTAAGCATACACTATATTTAAGCGAATTGCAAATTAACAAACGTGAATAACTCCATTGTGATCCAACGATTTTGCCGTTAAACGGTTTACTGTTCGACAACCAAGCGTTAAAAAGGAGCTGAGCGTAATTACTCTGTTCTTCACTTTTCTCGAATTTTCGATGCCTACCCCACTGGTCCCAGCACCATGCAAGGGAGCTCCCGTGAAAAGCCGTCAGGAGCAACCTTTAAGCCACCGTGAAGCTGTTAATCGTTTGCCATCGAAACCATCAAGGGTAAACATTTGTGAAAATCTTTTGTGTATTGGTTTAAGCCCCTGCCAAAAATACGGCTTTTAGTCTTTAAGCTGACAGCATTCTAAGTCATTTTTTTTCCACACCGCGCGAGGTAGGAAGGCAACGAGAGAACGAAAGTTACCACCCCAGATTTTTTGGATGTGCTCTGTTCTAAGGGGCGGGCGTAGCTGAGCACCGGAAGTGGCGATGTGGCGTTCCGCCAAAACAATCGGAGGTCTACCGAGTCATAGTGGGCGAACTCAGATATTTGACAGGAGCTACGAATCACTATGGAAGTCTCATAGGAGCTCCAGGACTGGTACCCTTAGTCGTTAGAAGGGCACTGGCGACAGACAATGACATTGCCAATGATTTTAATGCACTCTTCCAAAGTGGATTAACCTACTTGCAAATGTGGTACTTATATATGCTATGGGCCTTGCATGTTTAAAGACTTCGCACTAAATGCTTGCAAACTGTCTCATCAACTGAGAAAAATCCTGGACTATATAAATATTCTCTTTTTTACCGACAATTCCTTGGCTAGATTTATGACCGCACTACAGAAGGCGAGCGTCCGCGCAGTGTAATTTGCTTTCATTCTCCGCCTTCCTCTTTCCCACCTCCATATCAATACCATTAATTCGATATAAATTGAAATGCAAAATTTCTTATATAAAATATTGAAATTCATTCTCTCTTCCTCTCTATATCCCTCTCTCCCTTCCTTTCTCTCTCCCTTTCGTCTCTTTCTTCCTCTCTCTCTCTCACACACACACACACACAAACACACAACACACACACACACACACACCCACCCACCCACATACTCTCTCTCTCTTTCTCTCTCTCCCACTCTCTCTCTCTCTCTCTCTCTCGTGTATAACGTAGAGGGCTCCGCTGACTCTAAATCCGTTAATAATGCTGCAAACCCCACACTAGCATAATCTGGCCCCTGAACTCCTCATAGAAAATTAAATGCATAACAAAAGAAAGATAAGGCATAGTAGAGCACTGATTTTGTTAAAGATATAATGAATAAAATATAAGAATGATTGGAGCAGTTACTATTTTTGAAGTAACAGAAGGAAGCGGCTGGTCTAGAGTGACGCAGTATATGCCCGTCCCTCGACGGCTTTCCTGCTTACTTACTCCCCTCACAAAATGACGGGCAAGGTGACGTCACAGCCTCAGCTTCCTTTTAAACCTTTAAGAACCTAAAGGACACCAACACAATAAATAACACAAATTAATCTCTTCAAGTTTATTTGCTTTACGATGTAAGCCGAGATCTAGAAGATGTTTCCTTTTTTCTGGAAATATTGTGATAAGCAATGGAAATATTATGATAAACGATAAACCTGATAAGGCGAACTACAAAAAGTGGAATAGCGTTATCTAGCCATGGTGCAGTGCTACGACTTGGGCATATCAATTCACCGGACTCCGGACTCCGTGTAGAGAGCATCTGAACGAATACACGTGTTTTACTACGTTAATAATTAAAAGTGTTTCAAATGTATATGAAGTTATAGGGGCATTTATTTGTGATTTGTCCCTCACATTCATATAATTCCTGTTTGTTCTGACCGCTCTGAAATTCTGACCACTTTGAAAATACCCGCCAGCGAATGCGTACATATTCATACGATTTCGATATTTGGGTATAAATGAATCCCGCCCATCACCTCGATCCAGCCCAAAGCGAGGGGAAGGCGGTCGGATGATGAGTTCCGAAGGCGAGCCATCAAAATCGCAAGCAGATGTCAAATTTGTAAACGAAGCGCTTTTGTCACTTAAACAAATTATCGCTGTTTCGCCCGTGACATTTATGTCAGTTAAACCGCCATGGCGATTGGGTAAGCAGAAGGATGTCGGGAGGTAAGCACAGATAGTGTGGGAGATGGTTCTACCGTGTCGCATGTGGTGCGCACTTGATCAAACTAAAGGCCGATAACTGGCCGCGCTTTCGTTGGAAAGGACGTAGCCCGCATTCTAAAATGAAAACAGAAGCGAATCATGACCTACTAGATAAATGGCAACATGTGAAAAGGATGCTACTTAATTGTTTCGTTTTCCTTTGCTTTCATATGTTTTTCTTCTCCCTTAAAAAAAAATCTGATCTGGTCATCCGAATTTCCCAAGGGCATGTTCTGATCGTGACATGGAGCCATAGTCTCAAAGACCTCCTTATCGAAAGCTTCATTTAAACATCTCTTAATTTTCAAATCACCCTTGATATTCTTCAATTATTTTACGGAGTTTTTTAAAATTGAAAGTATCCTCACGGGGTAATCGTTTCAGAAGACTATAAACATCACAGAAAACCAACCAACCAGTTTCAAACGTCATAGGAAAGAAGTTGCGGAGAAGGAAGAGGAAGATATCACTAGTCTTAAAGGGTTTGATATCATGCGTCCTATGGTACAGTATTAGGTGAAGGATAAACGCCAAACAACGTATATCACAGTAATGATACAGATGGACTTAGACTGTCATTTTAGGTCTTCCTGCAAGTTCTTTCAATCACCCCTACAACATAGTAGTGTGTAAGATGATCTCAACATTTTCTTTTCTTTTCATTAAACGTCTGACTAAATGTACGATCACCTTTTCCACTAGATCTAATCCTAAATAAATTACGCAATCTTAACAATACAGACTTATTTTCTTTACCGTCACGGTAAGAAGTGACTTGCCTCTCCTACCATCGAATGACTCCTACAGAGGATTATGCAGGTAAAAACACACACATATAAGAAAGAAAACCCCCCAGAGTTGCTGCTCATGTAACTGAAATAACAATACCAAAACACACGAGTCATCACGCGGAGAAAGAACATCAGATATAAATAATTGATTGAGATCAAAATGTCAGGGAGTTAGGCTTCACACCCGGAATAAACCTGGCCATGTGATATAGGAATCCAAAGTGGCAAGCTTGGCCTTTGTAATTCAAAGACAGTACGCACGTAGGCATACTCAAGCTTTGCCTCAACATGCGTACATTCCTAAACACTTAGTCTTAGCCAAGTTTTTGTGAATGTCTGTTTATTGGTGCTGCTGCTGTCACGTTGCTAAAGTTTAACACATTTGGCAAATTAGTCTTCAAAGCTTCAGATTTTGCTCCCGGAAATGACTAGATAACCGCAACATCATCGTTTGGGGTCAGGTAGGGCTGGTGACGAGTCAGATTGCAAAGCGGAGAGGCATAGTGACTTTGGTGACTGTTTTATGATGAAAGTCAAGGCTACTTACAAGGTCAAGGACATTGTTTAAAAACAGATTGACCCCGACAGCTGGCAGTATGGGCGCAAAATAGGTAACGCCCTCTAGTTTCTGCAAAGAACCAGGGTTGCCATTTTGGACTTACGCTTCACCCCAAAGGTGAGGGTGATTTTACCCCTGAATTTCACTATGCGCTAACTATATCGTTGGTCATCTTACCATTTTAATTTAAATTAGATTATATCTCGTACTAGAGAAAAGAAATGTAAAGAAAATTTCTGAGGGATTTGCCGCAAGCAAAGCAGAGATTTACAGCAAATGAAATTAATCACATGATGAACGTGTAGATGATTCAAAATGAATGGGCACTAACAAATAACAATACTCAGTAATCAGCCAGTTATTGTGTAAATAAGGACGGTGGTACAGGCCGTAGAACTCGAACCTTCCGTTATCATCGTAGAATAGTTCACATTCCTTGATACTAAATGACTGCCTGGTAGAACGATTCACACATGAGCGCACTCTTTGCTAACTCTTCTGCATCAGTTGCAGCCATCTTGGCTTGCATAGAGACACTTACTTCCGTTGTTCAGAATCACCGAGAGACCGCCCACAGAATAAAAAGACTGCAGCTTTCGTTCATCCGCCGGCACCAAACAAAACGTAGTCCTGGCTTTATAGTGAACAAAATCGATGCGGTTATCCAGTGTGGCCATTTTCGAATGTCTTCCTAGCGGCTTTAGGAGAGTGTTTTTCCGAAAGCATGTCAGTATATCAAATTCTCACTAATTTAAAAATACCCTGGTTTCCAAAAGTAAGGCGAAGAGGGACAGTCACGAACATAAACCGTCACAACCCATGTCGATAGTCACTTTGTAGTTAACCCAACCGGAGGCTTCTGGAAAGACAGGTCAGTGCAGGTTTTCAATAGAGGTTTCTACAGAATTATATTTTTAAAAAGCCTCTTGTCATAGCTAAACAGTGTAATGTAAGCACCAGCTCATCTTCGCTCAAACATACACAACCGCACTATTGCTTGGATGACTTCCATTATGTTTCTTATTGACACACAGAATATCGGAGTCCGTAAAAGATCGAGTTTAATATCAAATTTCTGGGAGAAATATCTTATGTTGATTCGCTAAGTTGTTCTCTTCTGTTAAAAGAGTCTTGTTAAATATCTGAAGTAATTCAATCCGTGTGACCCGTATTCCTCTCTGAATGTTATGCCCAATACTTGCCCTCAAGGGCAACATTTTGAATTGAAGTCACTCATTTCAGAGTCATTCAGTCTTTTTATGACTGCATTAGTCAAAGAATTTAAAATGCTCACACTTCATATCATGGATTTTGCTTTTACAAAAGTTTGAATTATGTCCACTGAATATCATGGACGTTCCTGAAAAAGTGGACGGTCCATGGTGGTTTTGTACCACCCTACTGTAATCAACTTATCTAACCAAGAAAATATAGACTATAATTATCCTGACACATATTATACGCAACGTGGTTCCTTTTAGGGCTTTTTCCTTTTCCGGGCCTTTAATTTGGAACTTATTGCCAGCAACGATTCGAAATGCAACTAGTCTCGATTAAAACATCAATTAAAAATTATCTGTTCATAAAGTTTCTGTCAGAGTAGACACTCCATACTAAAAATGCATGTCAGTTTTTTCTTATAATGAAGTTTTTGTATATGTGACTATAACATACAGTGCGTGTGTGTGGATTCTCATGTGTGTGCGAGTTTGTTAAATGAAGTGTGTGGAAAGTGGCCCGAACTTTTCGGGGTGAGGCGCTATAAAAATCCTCTTCATTATTATTATTAATAAGCTGTTTGACTGATCAGTGCCGATCTTAGATACTTTTCGCTCGTCTGCTTCACATCCAGTATTCTATATTTAAGGCTGTATTGCAACACCATCGTGACATCTGAAGGTTGTAAGGAAACATCTTCATGTCAAGCGTCTCTCAAGTAGTAACAGTGTAATAGTGTGCTCCAGTCATGGTGCGCACCATATTGCGCACTCATGTTTAGTCATACGAGATTAAGATGGTGGGAATGAAGTGCAGACTTCAAAGCCCATTCTGCAGTAGTGCGACCCAGCATGTTTATTGTTTCCACACAAAAGTTATAGCTCACAAATTTCTAAATCTGCGTGGATCACAAATGGAAATCAATCTTCTCCCATCTCAACACCCGGTGTCATATTAAAGGGATCACCCACCAAATAAAAGATCCTACCTTCCAACCTGCGGTCAGAGCTCTTGAGATAGGAGACGGGGTGCTAAGACCACCCATGATCTATTCTTTCATTCTCTCTCCCTCTCTCTCTCTCTCTTACTTCCCAAATGTCTCTCTGCTCGTCTCTCTCTCGTTTCCCTAGCATGTCTTCCGGTCTCCCTTTCTCTCTCACTACAATCCCATCATATTAAGACAAAGCAGTAGCCCCTGGCTAAGATGTAAACAGTTTATGCGATAACTTTCATACGAGGGGCGATCATTGCCTGACACTTAAGAACAAGGTGTGAAAACAATTCTCCATCTTTGAGGGTGGCCGTCTGGTGAAAAAAAAAAAAGATTTTTAATCGAGTGAAGTTTGGGGATTTTGCCATTCGCACATATAACGAATCAAGCAGCTACAAGTCTACTACCAAGGAAAACCGATCGGAATTGGAATTTCATTTAGAAACAATGGAATAAAGTGAAAAAAAAAAGAAGTATAAAAAAGAGGAAAAGGAATGAATAGAAAAAAAAAGAATAAGTTTCTGCCCTTTCTATTTAAAAAAAAGGAAATAAGGTAAGAAAAAGAAGGAATATAAGAAAGTAGAAAGGAGTGAATGAAAAAAAAAATCATTAATTAATACGTTTCCGCCTATCCCTCAGGCTTCTCTCCATCGCGAAAAAAAAAAAGAATTATTTCCTCATTTTAATTTCCTGGGCAAGAATGAAGATCCCATGAAGACCCTATAAACTAAAATGCGACAAATCTGAACAGCATTTATCAAACTCCCTCAGAATGATATTTAAACGACTTTTTAACCCAATCTGTAACTTTTTCTTCATAGAATTACAAACCAATCAAGAACAGAATCTATCCGGCACCGGGACTCCAAGGTAGACCCAGTACAGACCAATTGTCAAGATGGTATCCATAACGCCCCAAAGTTTCCCAGATGCCATCCCTTTAATATATCGCAATCTCCCGTTCACCCTCAGGGCCCTTTTATGCCCAAGTACATCATTTGATGAAAATGCACTGAGCGTCCCTCGTATCAGAAGCAAATTCAGGAGACACTCGGAAGCTCTTTCTCCTGGAAAGAGCTAAAAGAATCTATTCATTGGCAGTAATCAAGATTGTAATACACAGTTTATCCCCCACTTTGCGGAGAAAGATGTGCGCACTTATGAAGTGTAAATAAACACGTTGCCAGAAGCTGGGCGCGAAACAGAATCTGCGAGTTCTTGTAGGGGAATAAAGACACAATAAACAAGTTTTAATGATCTGGCAACGGTAAAGAAGACCTTCTGAAAGGTGGCTGTTTTCGATACTACAGAAGGGTTGTCACAGGCTGGAGACAAGATACTGTTCTACATGCTGGATAATCTGGGTTTGTAAGTTGAATTAGTGTAGAGAGTCCGCCATTTTGTTAGGACGGTAACTTGGTAAGCTGGTAGATACAATCGCCGAGTGTGATGAAAAGTTTATCTGGTGAAAGAAAAAGAAAAGGGGAGGGGGAGGGGCAGCCACCATCTACGGTTTCAAATGTGCTAGTGAAACTTTCTGCCAACGGGATTGTAAAGGAAAAGAATGTGGTGGCAAGAATCAAAGGTTCACCGTTTGCTAATAATTGAGGCAAAGACATAGATATAAGAAAGATCACATGCGCAAACGCGTACTCTTTTCTGGCTCTTCCGCATCAGCCGCAGCCACCTTTTGCTTGCCAGGGGACTCACACTTCCGTTGCTTAGAATCACACAGGGACGCTCCTTTCGCTAATCTGCATTCGCTACAGTAATTTCTGAGGGGCCAACCACACAGTCCTGATCATGTAAATCAGTCTCTCTTCATAATGACAAAGGGGATATAGGAATGTGTCGGCACCCGGTCCCAATGATTTCACGGCCTAATAGATTTCAATCTTTTCACATTTTCACCAGGCTCGGCTAGTGAATAGGGCCATCCGGTATCAAAGTTTGTTGTTTTTTTTTTGCGGAATCGAGATTAAAATCGTTTCTATACACAAAACTGATTTGTTTTTTTTTTGTTCTTGATTTGTCATGGAGTGGAGGGAGCGGTCAGTAACTGTATATATCTGAGATTTCGAGAGACAGATTAAACGGTTATATCAGATAAAAATATTCTTCAGTTGCGGTTTTGTCATATTTGCTTTTTTTCCATTACAAGGCTGACCCCTGCCACATCAAATTATTATATCTCTGCTCAGAATCAAGACCAAAAAAACTGTCAAGGAACGAAAATAAACATATTAAGCGTTTATATCATTCTGATAACTTGATTTAGCCAAGAAGCGACTTACGCCTCATTTGACTGGCCACAAGACAAATAAATGCATGTCAGAGCATTACAGACTGCTTTAAGGCATTGCAGATGAATCTAATATCGGTTTTGTCCCCTTTCCTCGAGTGTTACGCCCCTACTTAGCGACACGTGATGTGACATTTTGCACTACGAAAATACACACAGGGGAAGAGAGATGCATAAGTAAGTGCTTCATGATCAGGAGTTATGCCAAACATATGTTCCGTTCATTTTCCAGGTGCGAGTGAATCATTAATTCGATGTCTGTTAAAATAATATACAAGAAGTGACATAAATAACGGGGTTCGCAAGGCAGCAGCTCCAGTCCTATGACCAAAATAGGATAATTGAAATTTAGAATGTGTGACAAGAAAAGCGTAAAACAAAAAATAAAAAGTGAATGGACGAAGAGAGAAGTAAAGAAAGAACCGATAGAGGGAAGCCATAAGAATACTTAATTAAATCATGCCGAATTGAGGGCGATGATGAGTGTTTTGAGTATGATCGTATCTTGACCATGTCTTGAGCTTGAGTCGTAAACCCATTGAGTGGGTGTGCGATAGAGGAGTTCATGTTGACCGTTCTCCTTAATATGCTCTCAAATATTAGAAAGGAGTATTAAGGTCAGACAGCTATTACAGTCTCAACTAGTTGTGCTGGCTGGCTGGTCATTCTAGCCTTCACATGTCATACTGACCGAGTGGTCAATCCATCCCCTCAGTATTAATCAAATTCATTGCTATGAACTGGCGGACGTTTGTGATGAAGGCCAATAGAAAAACAAGAAGGTGAAGGAAGAGGAATTTCAATTTAAAACATACATTGTCCTTTCGACAATTCATAAATGATGTAGCGTCACGCTTATTCCACGTTCGCCGCAGTCATTTTTTGAGGTTTCGAGAAATTTAGCGCTCTCAACCTTAGAGCAAAACAATAAGGTAGATGTGATGTAGCTTGTAAACTTGAGCTATAATAACAAGTTAAATCTTACAGTATGTTTTATTAGGAAAAAGAAGATAAATGGAAGATCATAGTAATATAAACAACTCAAAATCAACAAAACAATGACGCGGGCGAATGTGGAATGAACATGACGATAGGTTTCAGAATCACTGTGCGTCACAAAGTTACTTTTCTCAAAGTTATGAACATTGGTAGACAATATTGTATATTTGGAGGCCAGTTCATCTGAAGACAAGGCGCCATATTTCCGTGTTTATGTTATATTTCAGGTGAAACTTTACTGCAAAATGTAAAGAAAGCCAAATGTTAATAAAGAACGCCAGTTTATAACGGTAAATTATAAGGATAAGGATAAGGTAATTTTTTTTTTAAAACTGGGATAGAAAAATGCTACGCATTGTGCTAAGATTCAATGTTGCCGAAACAAGCTCACAAAGCTGCCCAAAGACATAATTATATTAACTTCTAGGAACATCAAAAGACGCAGTCAGTTACAGAACACCTTGTAGAATGTTCAGATCTACTTTTCCTAAAGCAAAGTTTCCCACAAAGATTTTTCATATCTGGTTTCCCGTGTCTCTTTCCTTTGTCTTTCTCTGTCCCTCTGTATCTCTAGATTTTTCTTAGACTTCCTGTGATTATGTTTGTGCGTCTGTCCGTAGCTTTCAAACCTACTCCACTGCGCACTTTCTTCCATCCGTCTTCTCCTTAGCTTTCAACCTGCCTTATAAAACACAATACGGAGCCGTCACTCTGCCAACGCCAGTGTTAAACTAATACTCTCTAACCGTCACAATCCTTCTCGACGTTTTGTTTGTCGAAAGACATACATTTACAGCAAGTCACGGGAGGCAAATCCGTTTTCCATTTTCAGATAAGAGAAATAATTTTCTATAAAAACAACGAAATCGACATGTGACGTCTACAGTCGCTGCCGGCCAGATTATTTTCAAGGTTTTTTTTGTTGCTTGATATTTCTAGTTAGTCTGGAAATTGTTCGCGGGAAAACGATTGTCCCAAACTAAGATAAAGAATGAGAAAGAAAAGTCGTTGTGGAGATGCAAATAATCTCACTTAATTTGGGGGGAATTATTTTCTAATCTCCATATCACCCGGCATCAGTTTGCAACTGTAACTTTACGCTTTTAATGGAAACAGTGAAAATCTCAATTTGGCAGTAAAAAGTCGATGTTGGCACACGCTGATGCTATCTGGCAACTCTGCTGAACGTTTGTGTTCGTCATTCGGGTGGTCTGAGACTCAGGCCATCATTAGCTCTCGCGCACTTTCGTCTTGGCGCTCGCGAGATGATATCAAAGACAGGCAATTATGAAAAATTTGTCGACAGGTCGGGGCGCGAAAGAAGCGAAACAAAAACCGGCGGATTTTCTTGTAACTCGCTTCCCTTAATCCGCAAATGCCGTTGTTATTTTTAACAGCCTCACATTTGCCCGGGTTTGTTTACGTTTATCCAGGCGATTTACTTTTAATAATTGTTTTCACAGGAGGAATGGAATGTGTGGGGAGGTGAAATTGAGATACATACATAATAGGTCTAATGTGATCAAATGCATCAGTTTTTTGTTACGTTACGTTTTTGTATGATGTGTGAAAGTATGTGTGCTGACACTGATGTCAGAGGGAATGGATGAGTGATTAGATGGCTGGGATAGACAGCGAGAGAGCAAATTTTCTCTCCTGCGTTAACAGTCCCCTTTTGTTTCAAATTTCCCTGTAAGCTGTGCTTCAGTGTTTGTTGGGGTTTTTTTTGTTGTTGAAGGTGGGGAGGGGGGGAGGAGAGGTGCCGAGTAGGGGAGATGGAGGGAAGAGAAAGGGAAAGGAGTGGGGTGGGGGGTCGCAGTTTACATTTCCAAACTCCAGTGCGGTTTCGGCATGTGAATGGTGTCTATCCAATGACCCTGCTCAGGAAAACATTTTGGACACTCCCATATATCATCTTTACATGGGTGGCTATCCGAAAGTTCAGCCTTTGTTGGTATTACTTTTCGTAGATAAGGCCCATGTTTTCTTCGGCTCAGTGCTTGACAACATAACGAAGTCATGGAGTCTCTCCGGTGGCCTTGATCGATTACCTATGAAAAGATGAACTTGGAGGCAGTCTGCCAACGGCCGTGGGATAACTATGCATATAATAATATGATACACTCATATCTGGCTTTTAGTCACATAAAATCGACAAAATGATTATGTTCTCTGTAATTTTGTGTATTTTATTATTTTCGAGTAGATCTGCTTCTCATTGTCTGTTACAGCCAAGTTTTCAAGTCGAACTGGGCGCCTGTCACACTGTGCTCGGATTGGCTAAGTCAGGTGGTGATGAAGGAATACACAGTGCGCTGGACTGTGATGCGTTGTTATCGATTTCGATGTGTTTTGTAATTGCGTGTTTGTCTGAAATAATATCTTCGTAAATTTTTTGAGTGGGTTTTACATAGGTTGTTAAGGATAATTCTGACATCAGATCAAATAAACATTAACATCTTGGTGAATTGCGAGAATGATAATTTTTCGATTTATTAAGGTTATTGGGGACCTTCTGTCAATTTTTTTGTTTTGTTTGGTTTTCAGTCAAATTTCGTCCTGTGACCTCTCAGAATTCTAGCCCCAACAGATACATGTATTAGGAAGCTTTTATTTTTACAAGTTTGGATTTCTTACGGACTATTATGGCAAAGATAGGCATGCACGTAAGGCATTTCCTGGTGTTACGATTTTAAGGCACGTTACAAACTAGAATCATAAATGAATTTCATATTTCGTCACGCTCATTCTACATTTGCCTGAGTCATTTTGTGAGGTTTTGAGAAATTGAGCCTCTCAACTTGTTGCTCAGGGCAAAACAATGGGACAAATTTGGTTTAGCTTGTAAAATTGGGATATATATACAAGTCCAAATTCTACACTGTTTTAATAGGAAAAAGAAGATAAGTGGAAGATCATAGTAATATCAACAATTCAAATCATCGAAAACAAACTTAAGCAAATGTGAAATGAGAGTGATGATTTAGTTTGTAATGTGCACTGAGACTGTAGCATCATGAAATGCCATTTGCTCATACTTCTCTCTGCCGTAACTGTCCGTAAGAAATCAGAATTTGATAATAAAAAGCTCTCTATTCTTACTGTGGAGAAATTGTTCTGTTCATGCTAAGATTAAGACCAGAGGCTCCTCTAATTGATCCTAGAATCCATTACATAATTCTGTTATGTTATGTGAACATTTCTAAGTTCTGTATCTTATGAGCTGTGATAACCACGGGCACTAGCTTACGCTATTTGTCACAGCAAGTCGGCAAAACGAAAAACAGATGAAGGAAGGATCGTGTCTCGAATGGTGGAATACAGGTAATGATTTCAATAATCTGGGCAGAGGTAAACTGCAGAGCGCTTTGCATGCCAAGACAGAAGCGTCCCATTTTGGGGAGTTAAGGAAAACACAGACAGAATTCAAATAATGCACGCAGTCAAAGAAAACAAAACAAAAAAAAAAAACAACGCTACTCTGCTAAAATGAATTCTTGACAAGACTGGAGAGACTGAGAAGTAGAAAGGAGTCTGTATAGCCTATATTCCAAATATCTTTCGCCTTTCAAAAAAACTTCATCTCATCCAGTTCAATTATTTCCTACTTTTTTATTTGTTTGTTTGTTTGTTTTGTTGAAAAGTTCGAGAAACCTGTCCTCTCTGGTTTCACAAATTAATGTCAATATGTTTAGAGTCTTGAATTTAAAAAAAAAAAATTAGCAACAAATTTTGTTACCTTTTTTCGGTGTCGTTAATTTCGTTCATTTATTTACTTTTGAATACAGTTACCTTTGCTAATTGGTGGCGCTTTATATTTCACAATGTCTGGGCATAAGAAATGATCTCCGTGTTCACATTGCAAAGTTGATGACGGTACGGAGGTGGGATGTATAGAAAAAACTTATGTGATTGTCCCCAAAATCTGGTCACCTTAGCAGAACTCAAGCAGAGCTCATCATCCATCCATCCATCCATCCATCCATCCATCCATCCATCCATCCATCCATCCATCACACCCACCCACCCACTGTTCTCTTCCTTATCACACCTCCTCCTTTCCTTATTTTTCTTTTTTAAAAATCGGTCATTCCAAATTTCATTTTTCTTTTACGAGTAGTCTAGACCCTGCCCCAACAAAGTTAACCGCCTTCACTGCCATGTCCTGGAGAATTTCTTGTGTCTGTGATATGATGGTATTACAAAGAATAAAATAGAGGAAATTCCACTTTTGCCACACTTTACTCGTTTGTTACAAGGTTGTTGTCTCTTCCTTGGGAAAAACTGATTACATTTACGAAGTTATGGACTTCTATTGGCGTGTTAAGCATTTAATTTGAACATTTTAGTTGTGATCCCTGGCGGTGAAGGTAATGCCGTGTCTTTGCATGGGTCTTCATCAAAACTCATCCCAAATGTTCTTCATCTCTAAAAATGATCACTGGGTAATCTGGAAGTCACTAACCGCTCTCGGGGGCTTTAAATAATGCCAAGCACGCAAGCAAGCAAGCAAGCAAGCAAGCAAGCAAGCAAGCAAGCAAACAAGCAAGCAAGCAACCAGTCAGCCAACCAGCCAGCCAACTATCAAGACAACCAACCAATCCAACCAACCAACCAACCAACCAACCAACCAACCAACCAACCAACCAACCAACCAACCCTCATGAAGAACTACCATACCGCGGTGTGTTCCAAGTTCTTGCTAATACACACTGAATAATCCTACAATGTAAAATAACCCGTTTTCCTATGGCAGCCATATTTTGACAATCCAGGTGGTAAACCCATTCCATAACACCCACTCAAAAAAAGAAACACACAAAAAAAACCCTGCCCTCGTATTAACACTCTTCTCCGTTAAAGATCTTTAACGACCCGCGAGTTTGTTTATGAAGGATAATCGTTTCCACAATAATTACGCTTTTACAAGCGTCTATTGCCTTAACGTATTGACACGAAAATCGCTGTGAATAAATAGTGTCGGGAGATTACGCTGGGTAAACAAGATCCGCTAAGTTTTGGAGAACTAACGGTGCTGTGGCTTTTAATTCACCCAAGAATTCTTCAAGAATCATTCCACAGAACTAGCTCGTTCAGGTAAAATTTTACTATAAAAAGTGCCGGCGTTCTCTCATAACAGCACCGATTCCAGCACCAGTGTAAGACTAAACAAACTGTATCATGCACCATAGCGGTGCTGTCATTAGAGATAGCCAAATTCCCAACATGAATGCTGCTGTGAAGTACCCTGATCTGTGAGACTCAAACCTAAAGGTCGTGGGTTTGAATCCCGTCAGATCATGTTACACATGCCTATGCAAAACAGTCCATGCGCATTTTCTCCAGTCCACCCTTCTGTAAAATTGGTATCTGGCTACAGGCAGTGAAAGATATCAGAAAGCGAGTGTTTAAAGCCTCTAAAAGACACCGGCACAATAAACTTCCCAAGGACTTGAGAATGTTCTAGAGTAATATGGTCTTTTGGGGTGGTAATGATATTGTGAAGTCGCGTAGAAGACCAACAGCCTGGATACGGGAAATGTAAAAGTATTCTCATTATTATGAAATTATAGGCTATACGATATTTTACCAGTCATTATAAATAAGTCACTTTTAGTCCTCATTTCGAAACGCTGACTTACACTACGGAGAAATAATAGCATTTTTTTGGAAACAAACATAATGCTTAAAGACCGTGCGCAAGTTGATGACCAGATAATGTTGGCGTGGAAAATTTTTCATTAAATTATTAAACTTTTACCCATTCCCCCCTTTTTGATTCTGTATAACTCAATTATACCAAAGGTTGAAGTAGGAAATTACATGTGGGCCCTAATAGTTAAGAAATATGTTAGGGTCACGGGTGAACAGGTGGAAGTTAGGGAACATATTATTATTCAGGTAGTAGGTGTTTAAGGTTAAATTACTTGGAAGTTAGCATCCCTGTGGTATAGTGGTAGCACTTCAGAGCTGCAAGCCGAGAGACCCTGGTTCGATCCCCGGTATGGACAGGAAGTTTTCTAGTATTCGTTTTTTTCGGCCTTTCTTCTCAAAATTGATCTCATAATTCCTAAGATAATGTGCAACAGCCAAAAAAAAACATCCGATTCGACTCACATTCCCTCTCCTCAATGATAAATAATCGAAGACTATGCCTTTGCACCTGGTTTGCACCTATATATGAGACGGGCATGGACCTGAACGGATTATGAGAAAAGAACAGATTTCTAAGCCAGCACAAAAAGTTCGTATAATCGATTCTGCTTAATCGTAACATTTGTTTGTTGTTTTTTTATCGCAAAAATATGCTTAAATTTAGTAAATAAATCGGATGCCTCCAGCTCCACCTCCTCCCTAAAATTACTAGTTCAAAGCCAAATTTAAATTTCAAGTGCTAGAAAAGAAAGTAGGCTGAAATTTTGGGAACCGTGACAGACATACATATTTTATTACTGTTGCAACTTTCACTGACTTGGATCTAGATCTAGGTTTGTACTTTTGTCGTTGCATTAAAAAAACTTACATTAAAAAAATTCTCAAAACAAAAATAACGTGCTGATGCCAAAGAGTCAAATATACAGCAGGGCAAGCTGTTGTTGGACTATTAAACAATAAACAGTCTTTTTAACTGTGACATAATGATAGGACGTATGTGTTTAAAATTTGCTGGTTTTTTAAGTTTTTTTAAGGACTATCAGTCACCTATAGCAGAGTATAGAAATAATCGTATAACATCAGACAACACCACCAAAGTGATGAAATTCAGTGCTGAATTTCTAAAAAAAAAACCATAATTATTGCAAGCAGTATTTCCCGGTGGTTTCGACGGATTTCATTTGTGATGGCTTGTACAGAAAGTTAAAATTTTAAGCCTTTTTCATATAAATATATTAAAATTGTGCTAAAAAACCTAAATGAAGAACCCGTTTTGCAAACAGCATATAATTTGAGCACAGTGATGGCACCAGATCTGCTGGCTAGTCTCGGTCATCTCAGAATGTTCCTATAGTTCGAGGAGAAAATTTTATTTATTGGCTCAAAGAGACTTTTACAATCTGGCATCTGCAATCTTAACAGACAATAGCCATCTGCTTATGCTTACCAACTATCAAGTGCATAGAATTTGACTGAATGAAGTTATTAAACATTGAAATTTAGTAAATTTGTTACTCGGAGGTTTTATGTGGGCTTTTTTTT
>JAWQUT010000055.1:738364-756526 GCA_033807755.1 Ellobium chinense
GGGGGAGGGGGGAGACGATACAAGAGACGCTTAATCGTAACCTCCTCTTAATGGCATCTTTCAAAACTCCTGCCACATTAAGCGGAGTCCGCTGTGCACTGGTAATATTATCCAGAAAACTCGCGCACGTCGTGACAGGAGAACAGGGGTAGGGGGTGGGGTGGAGGGTAGAGGTGGGTATGAGAGGTAAGCAGCTGGCGTCGCTGACGTTGGCGTAATTTCTGAAGAAAATAAAACGGTCGTTATTAAAATGCACAAAATGGTAATTTGGTGTGTCCTGTGAAGATCTAAAATCGGCGACTGGAAAATATTAATAGTGGACACATTTTATCAGGCCATTTAATGCTTATTATAAATTTAACAAGTAAAAATTCTTCCAAAGTTTCAGTTTGAGACTAATGAGGACTTAGACTTGTTCAAGACATAATGTTGATTTACCTTTCCGAATCAGCAAAGCCAGGACAAACAATTTCGTATTTGCCATGGCCTGATAGCGAGGTACGAAAATGTGCACGACTGAATAATTTATCCGTGGACATGGTAAACGAGCGTTGTGACTAGGATACTGGGCTGCGTAGATGATTGAAAAAAACAAAAACAAGTGGTTGTCGACTGGCCTAGTTTAGCCAGGTGAAAAACTTTTTTTACTCTTTTTCAGCTGCTCGGAAAGATCAAATATAACAATGAGGTTTATAAGTCTCATCTTTTCTCTGTTGCCTTAAGCAAAGAGTTTGAGTTTGAAGCCCATAGCAATTACATCAGTCACAAAAATCTACTCTCCAAGACATACAGGTGTCAAAGGGAATGACATTGCTGACAAACTGGCTGGATATGCAGTGGTGTTTGGGACAAATCAAATAATATGACAAAGCAGATGTGCTGAAAGAGCTAACAAGGAAACTGATGGAGACGGAAGAAAAAGAGTGGACAGAATATATATCACCTAAAGTGAATGTTGGATATCGGTGGATATAGACCACTTCAGAGTAAGAACTAAACGGTCATATGACTTCCGAAAGTTTGGACAACATGGCGGCACAATGCTTCCGTCAAGGAAGTAAAAGAATTGCACGAACAGAAGGAACATAACCTTAGGTCCATGAATTCAGACAGATACTGTTCTTGTTAAAACATTTGGAGCGTTCTAGCACATTCTGAGGTCGGTGTAAAGCATCCACTGCATTCGTGCGAAATGGTGTAAAGTTTACATAATGACGGAAGCCGACATTTTGCCCTCTATAAAATCAAAAATTAGAACCTGGAAAGCTACGGAACGGTAGTCTGAAGTGGTCCATAAAAGAGTAGGCAGAAGTGGCAACCTTGTAGTTTGCGCAAGATGGATCCACAACCAGTAAACAACAGGGACAATTGTAGAACGACTTTGCTGGCTTCTGAAGAGGTGAACAAAGAACGTTTGGATCTGTCCAGGGTGCAATGATGTTGTTTACGGAAACAAGTAACAAGTAACAATGTCGCCTGTGAGTTAACTACACAAATGAGATGGAATAAATTAAATAAAGCATGATATTACAATGTCGAACGTCACGATCTTAAAATTCACCTACTCGAATTCCTCGCTTTCTCGCTGCAAAGCTCGGGTACCTTGTTGCATTTATACCTTTACTGCTTCATGCCCAAGAAATCTTCGGACCTGGGATCTTAGTTTTACGAGGAAAGAAATGAAAAAACCTGCAATTTTTCTTCAATTATTTGCCTACTGATAATAACACAACATGCCACATCCTTAGAAAAATTTATTACGATTATGAAACATCTGAAATTCTCTAGTTTTCAAGTTCTGATTTAAAGAAATTGTTTGTGATCCCTGGCAGTGAAGGGGTTAAATGCTGTCATTTTTATTGTTATTTTCACCAATCACTGATTTATGTTAATCCTTATGTGATATCTACATTATTTACTTCAGCTTGCAAGAAATTCACCATCCAATGATGATACATGTATTTATCAGTGGGTAGGTCATCTAATTACGTGGTTATTTTCGACAAGTTAATACCCACGCAATGTTTGCGGCAATAAGGTGTCATTTGTAATATCTGTGTGAAAAAAAGTGTGAGAATCTCGCGAGACAGCTACGCCTCATATTGTCTTTATCAAATACTGTTCACTTTCAGCACAAATATTTCGTAGGGAACTTTTTTCCTCTTAAGTGTCCATTTTTAGCCACCCAGTCAAAACGTTTGACTTCATAAACTTGACCGCAGCAATAAATGAGAATTATTCGAAATGATAAATTAGTTTAAAAAATCACAGGAAACATATTTTTTAGTGATTTTATTTTACTAAAATCTAAAGAGTAATGTAGATTAGCTGCCCCAAAAGATTGGTCACCCTACGGTGAGAGCCTCCTGAGTCCATCTACACAGATTTGTAACTCGGCTGCATTGGATCAAGGCTAGAATGATCCCTGAGTGCTATCACCATTGTATAACTACACTCAACCCTATCATCTCAGACAGTAGGCAATGGTTCATTCTCAGAGTTGGACAGCAAAAGAGAAATCACCGAGGCTGTCAGTACCCCAGTAAAATATGTCATTTGCAAATCTGATGAAGAACGGGTCAAAGATTTCCTATAGGCTTGTGCTCACGATTCTGAAATCAGAATGCTGTTTTCTGTTTTGATTTATAAACGAAGTTTGTAAATAGGAACATTTCTGGTGTGTGTGTTTTTTTTTTCCTTTCTGATTTCATCTTGTGAATAAACAGATGTCGCATCCTCTGCAACCAAGAGATTCGTAGCATTTTTTCAAATCAGGGCATGTCCATGGGACTTGAAACCAACATTGCATACGAAAAAGACATTTGGTCACGATCCATGAAAAAAATAGTCGAGGATCTCGATTATTGTTCCCAGTTACCAAGAGATACGTTTTTTGTGGCGTATTTTTTCCGTCTATTTGTATCCCGCAATACCACGTTTTAGTGTTAGAGAAACGATAGCGCAAAACATGATTACATTTTAGATGCTGTTTATCTAGACTATTATTATTTCATCAGTAAATTTGAATCATCTATAAAAGAACGTAAATTTAAGGCATTTTTTCTGTTGTTTTCTTTCTTTTATAATTTCTTCCTCTTCATGTATTCATTCATTGTGACCGATTTTATCGTTTCTGTCTGCATTTCATACTCAATATTTTTTTTTCACAGCCGATGATAATGAAGGCGATGGCACCAAAATATGACACTATGACTTTTATTTATCTCTTAGAGAAATATTTTTATAATGCCATACAAGGTTATACATCTCACACAAACTACAAATAAACATAGAATTTTATCTATTATGCATACAAATAAACAATAAGTTATATATGTCGTTTGTCTGTATTAATATATCGTCTCCCCTTGCATTATTTCGCGATGTGTGTTCGTCTGTGCTGTAAAGATCGTTGTGTTTATTATTTCTCATTGTTCTTTGATAAGGAACTACCATTGTTAAATTTTCAGATGCACAATTGAGAGTATCAATTATTTTGAAAATGACAATGACGATGGTGATGATGATTATGAATCATGATGACGAGGCGATTATAATAATGATCTCAATGATCATAGAAATCACTACAATGAGGAGGTGCAAGATGGCAAAGATCATGATGACGATGTTGGTGGTGGTAGTGGTTATGTTGATAGTGATGGAGACGAGGAATGTATTTGTAGTAGAAGTGATGATGACAATAACAATAACATTAAAGGTCAACAACACCCTACCCACCTCGAGGAAGGTATGTCGACGTCACTGCAGAAAACCCCATGTAAGGATGGGCCACATGTGCTGGGTAGGGGAACATCGAAAGAGGCAGGGATCCGCCTCTGAACGCTGTGTGTGTTGGTGTGAAGTGTGCTGGTTTCTTTTGTACTGGCAGTTCTGGAGACATAGTCGGAGCTGGAGATGGTTCTTTAGGGCTGCTTATAGTCGGCGACAGAGTACCCGCTTTGTCGAACTCCATGCTATGATGTCTGAGCGTCGACTCATCAGAAGCTGAGTCCCCCAGAATGTCTTTGATCAAGAAAGAGTTTACTTTTCTGGCTGGTGCGCTCATATTGTCCTGTCTTGCTGTTTCAGATGGCACGCAGATAGTTTGTGAAATATACCACAGCACTGTAGATCTACTTGTTTCTTAACGAAGTCTGTACCATTGGCTCTATGAGCAAGGAATTTTATTATCTGCCAAGTCTCAGCTCACAGCTTTCAACCGCTTTAGAAGTCACTGACTGGAGGTGGTGTCTACATTTTGCGTAATAAGTCATGAAAACTTATTATTTGTCTCTTTACAATTACTCAGTGATATGATCCAGTGGGGAAGCTTTATTCTTTTGCAGTTCCAAACGTCCAGTCCTCACCTCCTACAGAAATCGCTTGTTTGCATTACGAATGAGAGCATTTTATCTTGTAATTTTCTTGTGCTCCAAGTCCTGAACAGTGACCATTTAGATAAGGATCCTGGAGTGCCTCATTTTGCTGGATACTGCAGAACTATCACCTTATAATTATTCTTTATGGTAAAAGATGTGGTGCTTCTTGCTTATGTCTTCATCAGTGATGTGCTCGCAGATTTTATCCAGAAACTACTGAGATTAGACCTGCCTCAGCCGTAGACTTTTCACTCTTGGCTTGATTAGTTTATCCACTGAGTGAATCCTGTCCATTCTGTGGATTGAAAATACAATAACCTTTAAAATCAAAGAAGAATCTTGATATCCTCTCTTCGATTTGTGGATCATTAGTATTATTATTAAGATCAAAGAGAGCATGCCAATATTCCGTGTCACCGCTAAAACGTTCTGAACTGTATCAGGTTGGAAGCTTACTTTTGTCTGTCTGTCTTGACTCCATGTTAAGGATTAAGTAGCTGGCCTAAAAGCAACGGAAAGTGGTGAGCGCTGCATCACGGCGACGAACTGACTCCGCTATGGACTTTTATCATTCTAATATGTAGTTTTACTGAATGCGCATGATATGTGCTGTTGTACATGTAGACAGTACAGATGATGTGTTGTATGTGTATTGAATTATGATTGAAAATTAATAATAGTAATATCATGTATTTTAAGTCTATACGGATGATGTGTGCTTATATATGTACATGCATTGTAATGAATGAAATGTAAAAGGATGTAGGGAACTATAGGGGAAGAAAGGAGTCCCTGATGTGGTGCATGGAAATATACTTTCACTTTAATGCACCATTGGTAAACTCACATATTAAAAATTAAAGCTGTCTGTGGGATAGATGGATTAAACGAGCAGTGAAAACTACAACCACACACAGGGTGATTAAATAAGGTTAAATATTATATCATTAACACAAAGTCCTAAGTATGATATGAAACATTATGTAACTTACATTATATTACTATTACAAAATCCTACGTATGATACCAAACATTATATTACTGTTACAAAATCCTACGTATGGTACAAAACATTATATTACTATTACAACATCTTACGTATGATATAAAACATTATATTACTAGTACAAAATCCCTAGTATGATATGTGAATATTTATGAGTTATTGTTATCAATTTTTGGGTTTTGTTTTGTTTTTTTATGAATAAGGAATAAAGAAACCTGGAACTTATAATGTATGTGATGAAGAACAGCGCTCAGCATTTTCCCCATCCAGACATTGGAGCTTCGACGTTATAAGCTATGCATTTAAACTCCGTGCTCACAATGAACTTAGTAACTTAGTAATAATTAGTAATGACTGGCAGTGTTCAGTTCTCTTCTTAAATCATCCTGTATTGTGAAGATAGCATAATAACTAAATAATAATGTAATAAAAGCTACAATACGATAATTTAAGCCCTTTGATCCAGAATGATCCATGTAATTTAAGATGTGATAACAAGGTAGAGTATAACTTCATCCGTTTTATTATTCATATCAAACACATTACTTACCGAATCTTCTCTTCAATTTATCTAGAAAAGCCTAATCTCCGTGTCGCTTGCCACAGACATCACTTTTTACGCAAAAGAAAACTGACGTATCTGATTTACGATTCTCGTGAGCTGAACACTTTATTGTCGACTCTCTCGGTGCCTATTTTTCTGCCTGATTTACGGAGACATGCATCCAGACACTGGCTCCGCCCCTTTGACAGCTGAAGAAGCCAATGAAACCGTCATGCTTTGACGAAGCATCGTTTGCAAGGTTCCAGAAATCACGCCTATCTTGAATTTCTATGGTAACACGCGAAGGAAATGTTTGAATCTTTTTATGGCCGCTGCGTTATTTGATATTGTGTAGAAGGCTTGGAGAGTAGGAGTGGATTTGTGAATGGAGAATTCAGACCTCTTGTCACCTTTTTCCAAAACTTTAGTTTTTGTGCACTGCAAACAGTTTTCACTGAAGGATCATCTGCCTCTTCCAACGCATCTGCCATCTCTCCACTATCTTTTTAAACTTGATGCTCATCAGTTCCATTTTAGCATTAAATTTTCTCTAAAACCTCTAATGGATTTTCAACGATGCCCAATGATGACTTATATAATAATGTATAAATCACAGACTTTGAAAATCCTTTTTCATTCCAGCGAAGGAAACTTTGGTAAATTTAAGAGATAAAAAAGTTCAGAGGTAGAGCATTACCGACGGGATCTCTTAACATCACAAGAATTACACTAGTGTATCTATGGTGAATGCATCCTTAGCAGCGTCAACATGCTGAGTTAATGTAAGTCTTAAAGTGGTATGAAATCCTACCATTAATGTGCAAGTTCTCAATTAATGAAGCAAGGAATAACACAAAATACTGTTCTTCGAAGCGTTCAGCGATATTTCTGCAGGGCTTCGACAAAAGATATCGCAACTGTGCATTCTTTCCATCGGCATAATAATTTTGATTTAGATACGGTTAAACCTGATTTGATGAGCACCTCTACATCGCGACCTCCTACCCTATTAACCAGTCTTACATCGCGAGATCCTGCCGTGGAGCCGTGGTGACCGAGTTTCAAGAACGACTGTTAATCTTTCCTGATCTCTATATTGCGACTGTCTATTTTATGCGACCGCGATTCCGATTGCCCATCTTATGCCCCAAACAATTCACAACACATGGACAAAGCATTCTTGTCCGTAAATTAGCTAATCTGAAATTTCATAAGAGCAATTCAGAAGTATTTCGACCAAAAAGGGCGCAAGAAAATTATGTCTTTTTAAACACAATTGTTCATTTTGAGAATGCCACTCTGCGACCATCGCTATTTAACTTAAAATCCACAGAGGAAAGGTTTTCTTTAAAGTATCGTGATCTTCCTTCCCAGCGCCGCCGCGCCCCCCTCCCCCCTCCCACCCCTCCCACTCCTTTGTTTCCAAAAAGAAAAAAGACTGTTAAAACGACCATCTATCTAAGTGTGACCATTTTTTTTTAAAGAACGAATATGGCCGTAATACACAGAATCAACTATATTATTGCCTGAGAGGATATCAAAAGGCCAGACCATATATACTGTACTGTATATATACAAGCTCTCCAAATCTGACACATTCGGGTTTCCATACTTTTCTGCGGCTCCCAGGGGCGCACGTGCGGCAGGGCAGGAGTAAGTTAAATGCCTGTCTGTTTAGATCATAGAATGCCACCAATGAGAAGCAGCCATGCGCACATGAATACACGATAGAGGATAGTGTGAACATCACAGAAGAAAAAGGCAAAAAGTAAAAAAAAAAAAAAATAGAATAAAGAAGCAGAGGCAAAGCGCATCGCAGATTACTATTATACGGAAATGCCTCTGATGTAATAAAATAAATTATAGATCCTATGACTGGATAGATCTTTACAATGTGTACGCAGGATACAAGTATTCTACCCGTTATAATATGTAATTTACCACAAGATCTGCCCCACTTCGTCACGTTTGTATAAGTTTTAGTTTTAAAAGAATACGGTGGAGGGAGGAGGGGTGGAGAAAAGGGGAAAAGAACATTATGCCCTGATAAAGTCTGTCTACTCCAACATGTTTTGATTGATGATTTGCAGATGTTCACTGAAACACACTGACTGAGTATTTTCTTAATATTCATGAAGATTGTGTCATATCTTCCAAACTTTACGTCAAAATGGTGGGGGTTACTTTAAATGTTGATGCTAACTCCATGCTCAAATGATAAGGGATTATACAAAATGCACTTTTCAAAGTATTAAAGGCCAGTCCGGGGTGAAAAAGGATTAGAGAAACAAGACAGAACGCTTCACTGATTTGAATTTAATTACACCTCGGAGCGCTTATTTTTGTAAGTCGAATGTCGTAAGTAAAACATTTCATACTGCTTACAAAACTTTGCAGGTTTCTAATTTACTGTTCCTCCGTTTAAAAAAAAAAAAATTAACAACGAAAAAAAAAAACGTCTAATATTTGAAAGGGAAAGAAAATTATTTGAATCAGAAAGTGTCCGCGGTCAGTACTGGGCGGGGCTTGCCTTACGATGGTAACTATCGGATGGTGCAGCCTTAACTGTTATTGTTGTTGTTGTTGTTGTTGTTGTTGTTGTTGTTGTTGTTGTTGTTGTCCTAAATTACGTTATTCTGCAATTGGTGGTATATAATTATAATAATAATAATAGTAACAAAATAATATAATAATAATAATACTAAAATAATAATAATGATGATGATAATAAAATAATAATAATCATAATCATAATAATAAAATAATAATGATGATGATGATAATAATAATATAGCACTCATTCTCATTAAGGCTCTGAGCGCTTAATACTTTGACAGACTTACAAAATTAATTCATTCTCTCAATAACCACATTCCTAATCATCTTTCTCTCTCTCTCTCTCTCTCTCTCTCTCTCTCTCTCTCTCTCTCTCTCTCTCTCTCTCTCTCTCTCTCTCTCTCTCTCTCTCTCTCTCATGTAGACAAGCAATATATAATATATAAAGTTTATCTGGTGAGGCTAAACTACAGTGAATTAAAGCCAATATATATATAGGCCTACACTTACGTGTATGTAAACATCTCGCATTTTTTTTTTAAATTGAGGCCAATATTTGCCCAGTGGTAAAAATGAGAGTCAGCAGAGAGACTTTTCAAATTCACTAAGCTAGATCTAGACCTTAGTTGTTTGTGTACTTACCAAGGAATATACTTTTGAGCTAGCTTGGTACAAGTATTTGTGTACATAATCAGGAGTTAAGTTAATTGGTTATGAGGGGGGAGGCGGGGAGGTCACTCATAAAGGGAAGTGGCTTTAGGTTCCACACTGGAGGCATCTTGGGGCACAGTCGCTTTATTGGGAGCGCTGCATTCTTCGCTTCCTCTACTGTTGAAGCAGGAGACTCGTGATTCATACATCATTAGGTCAAACTGCGGTCCGATCCACCATCCACTAATGTCTGTGGACAAGGATAACTCCAACGAGAGGAAGTTAGCCATCGTCGACAAATTGAATAAATATCTACTTTCTCCTCGGACATAAAATGCGTTCCGCCATCTGCTAAAGTCGACGGAAGTGGTCATTAACAGCCACCTTTTGCGCATGCGCCGACCATTCCTCTGTCACCTTCGATGTGTCAAAACTTCAAATGAACCGTAAGGACTAAGAAATAGTTTATAGGTGATAGTCCAGATTCCTACAGCTTATGAAAACGAAAGACGGAAAATTGCTGGTAGCAGTTAGGGCCGCGGTTCTTGGGTCCCTGCTGTTCTCCCTGCGGTGGGCGGCCCTTAGCAAAGGGTATGTTTTAGATGCACATCGACTAGAGGTTTGTTAGAACTGTAACGTCTTTTGCCATCACCGGAAGAGAAAATTCTGCCTGGCGGCAATCATCTACAATTTCAAATTTGTTAGTGGAATGCCTTGTCAACGCTCTCGTGTCGGAGAAGGATGTGGCAAAAATCAACGGTGGTATGTATACTAATCAATAAGAAAAAGAAATAAGTATAACAAACACAATTTGCACACCAGCGCATAATTTTCTTGCGCTTCCGCATTAGTCCATCTTGGCATGCCTAGAGATTGATACTTCATTTGCTAAAATAATATGGCCACTTTTAGGGCGCTGCAGGGACCAAATAACGCCATCCAGTAAATTACCATTTATTATGAGAAATGTGAAGCAACGTAATGCATAGGGACTGATTTAAGGCTTAAATTGCTGTAAGTTAAGAGACTTCTGGTGTAGTGATGGCAAGTTCAACATAAAAGCTGAAAAGGCTTGGGTTCCATACACAGGACAGAAAAATTTGCAAGGAGTTCCGAATGAGACTCTCACCCTACCGAAATCCAGGCGTACTAGTACAAACCAAATCCCACCCCTAACCCTAACTGCACCCTTAACCCTGACCATAACGCCCATCAAGACAGGAGCATCACTCGAGGCGAGTCCCTAACTCTAATATCGGCCGAGACAGGATAATCAGGTGTGAGTCTCATTCGGAATTACTCCCGGAAATTTTCTAACATTAGGTTTTTTGGCCTGTCAACTCAAAATTGATCTCCCACAGTGAATCTCAAAGAGATCCTTAATAGCACACTTTCAAGTTAAAGCAGCTGAAGATACATTCCTCCTCCTTTTTGATAATGAAGAGAATATTCGTTACCATCGGGTTACACCTGACTAGACTGACCCATAATCGACTTGGACGTGCTCAGTTTTATACATTTTTCTTTTGCTGGGATGCAGCCGAAATACCTTTCCAGGCATGAAGATGCCAATGTTGTTTTTTTTTTCACTGTTGGCTACATACAGTTTTACCCCCTCATTACCATTATGCAAGGAACCCATGCCAAAACACTTCCCACACACACAGTTTAACTGTTCCTCCAAATTTTGACACATGATAAGACTCCCCCAAATCAATCAGACTTTGAGAATTTAGGCAGTGACTCAGACTGCCTAATATTTTAAGTCTTTTCACGTTATAAACAGGTTAACCTTTCCCACCAAGCCAACAACCATATAGTTTATAGAAAAGCAAAATCTCACCTATTCTGAGTCTACATAAGCATTAGAAATTCAAATCCAACTCTTTTCCTCTTTCCCCTTGGTCAATTTTCTGAATTTACCGGAACTATTTAAAAATTGCATATCCAAGTACCAAGTACTATTGACATCTTCATACCTCTATTCTGTATCTTCCTCCCATAATTCCTAATTCTCCCCCTTTTGTAGTCTCTTCCGCCACACCTTTCCCCAGCCCTAACCCACTCCAGCAAAATAAAAAACAAAACCGCCGGACACCAGCATTAAAAAAAAAAAGCACACCAAGATTAAAAAAAATAACCGAAACAAACATCAGTTTATTGCTTGGAGCCCTTAAAAAGACGAAAAAAAGACGAATAATCTCAAACGTCTATTCTTCGACCAGCCGGTAGCTCTCCTGTCGTGAATTGCTAATTAACCGGCGATTTTCACTAACGCACTTTCTAATTGTTTCCTAAGTAGCCGTCTGTAAACCTAGCACCTCCAGGTAACGGCCCCTAATCAGCGGCTAAACACCCTCCGTACTGATAGACAGCAGGGGAAGGCGTGCCTTAGAGGTGCAGTTATTCTGTACATTACCGTTGCTGAAAGAGAGAAATTATATGTCTTCTATAGGTTCTTGAGATTCCAAGGTATGCAGATGCCAAAATAGTATTTAAATTTGGTATTTAATACCTTGTCAATACCTTGTCCCAAGACTGACATCGTCATGTTCGGGGCATTCCCATAGACACTCCGCCCCCCCCCCTTTTCCAACAGCTGTCGTAAGGTGTGAATGCTTATGGTATTTAAAAGTTTTATACAGCCCCTATAAAATCAGAAAAATGGCCAAGCGGAGGGGTGAAAGGGGTTAGATTTGAATTTCAAAGGCTTAGATAGGTGTAAATACATCTGTAGACTCAGAATAGATGAGGTTTAGCCACTCAGATATAAACTGTATTGTTGTTGTTATGTGGGAAAGGTTACCCTAATTACTGTGTGAAAAGGCCTAAAATATTAGGTAGCCTCTTCACTGTATAAGTTCTCCAACCCTATTGGTTTAGGAACATTTATCTTTGTGTTAAAATTTGGAGAAGAGTTAAACAACATGTGTGGAAAGTATTTCAACATGGAACCCCTGGATAATAAGTTAGTGAGGGTGCAAAACCTTTCATTGCCACAGTGAAAAGAAAAATGGGATCTTCCTACCTAAAGATGCGAAATGGACTTTGAGGAAGATTATGCCATTTTTTATAATCCCTATCAAGTCATAAACTGATCACGTAGACAGGGGCGTAGCGTCCACGTAATCTATGAATCTGAGATTACCAACGTTTGTCTATTTATCTAATACAATTTAAATAATCTTCAATCTTTTCTAAAAATATTCAAATATCACCTCCATCCTATTTCACCTATGAGCCATTTACAAGCATTGGCAATACGATTTTTTTCAAAGCTAAGCTAGTTGTTTTTTTTTTGCCGATAATCTGAAGGCATATACACTGTCTCACAGATTCATCTCTCCCAAACGTTCAGTGCAAAGCGCCCAAAGACAACTGAAGGAGAGAAACTATTTTTAAAAAGTGGCCAATAATCTGAAAGAAAAATGTACTTACTCGCTTTTCTAACAGTGTTCTGTTGTTTCTTTACACGCAAGATCTTTTCCAAACACAAGAGGTTGGCGGTCTAGACCGTACCAGTGTTACCAGATTTAGCTCTCTTGGAGTCAAATACCAAAATTTTGACTTTTTAAAACTCCCACCAAGGAGATGAAAATGGTAGGATATAATGCTAGATTACAAAAAAAAACCAAACTATCCTCACTACACCCCTTATGGGGAGGTAGAACATAGGCTTGATTTCATCTAAAAGGTCATGAATCGTTGGAAAGTAATTGCAGGGTTAGATTAAAGCAGGTTTTATCACTCATTTAGAAAAGTTCGCATAGTGAATGAAAAAGCCGTACATTTTGGTTCATCTTTTGCCTGTCCAGAAAAGTCAGCATGCTATTGGTCTAGGTGCATATGTCTGGAGGTCAAACTTTTGATGAAAAAAAAAACTTAAATATTAGACTCATTACTTACTACTAAAGATGGGGTGGGTAATAGTCAACAGTGAAAAATACACTGCAGTCTCCAAGGTACAAGATACAAGAAATTTTATTTTGATCAAGTTGTGAAAAGCATATGAGCATCCAAAATAATATCAATAAAATTAAAAATTAACATAAGGCAGTAACATTTATCATATCATATACTAGCAGATATGAAATATAATACAGTGTTATAAGAATATCTAAAGTTAATTTATGTTGTTGTTGTTTTTTTTTTTTTTAAAAAGCCATCAGTGCGAGGATAATGTATGGCAGGGTTTGCAACGTCGAATAGGAGACTATCCATTCACGGCATCTAGCCCTACACAAAAAGGCCACCACTCACTCTGCTTGTCCTGACCTCTGTAAACTGACCTGGGAACAGGAGAGGCAAATTCTACAGACGTTACAGCTTGATTGGTGGGCAAATAGGAAACATTAGCCACACACCTGTCTTCAACGGTCATTGCCTGCTGGCCATTCACGAAACTGATTTAATTTAATAACTGTCTGTTTGAGTGTCAAAGAGTTTTCAGGCCATGAACTGTTGACTTACAAACAGTTTCAGTAATTTCTTCACACCTGTCTTGGACAGGATTGCCTGATATCAGAGCATTTCGTGTGGTTAATTCCACGCCCACCGAGTTCGCCAAGTCACCCCTCCAAAGAACACAGGAGGGGGAACCCGAGAGTTGCAAAAGGACAGGATTGCCAGCTTCGTTTCTTCCCTCAGTTTCATTCGAATTATTTACTGAGTTTGCTCATTTCCATTCCTGTATGGTGTTCGAACAAGGCGACCTGGAAAAATCGCCAAGCAAGCAAGCAGGCAGGCATCTTACCGACTGACTGACTGACTGACTGACTGACCCACCCAATCTAACAACTGACTGGCTAACTGATTAATCGACCAATTGGTAAGGAATGAGTAATTTGTCATATTAGCTCCTGAGTGGTTGATATCAGCGACCACCTGCATGTATGTTGTCACAAGTCGACTCCGCATAATGGCATTCTGGGTAATCACAGCTTCCATTTAATCGAAACATTTTTCAAATAACAAAATTCTATAATTATATCTATATATAAAAGTCACCGAATAATATGCAAGTTTTTTTAAATCGCAATATTTTCCATGTTCCCGAAAAGTCGCCAGTAAGCGGAATCGACTGTAATCTCCTCCATGTGCTCAAGTTAAGATCGTTTATCATATAAACAGGGCCTATTTCCGGTGACATAAAAGTGTGTAATAATTTTTGGGTATGTCACACGTTACATAAATTTGACGTTATACATTAATCGTATTCGCTCGCCAGGGGCTTGCGAGTACGATAAATGTATAACTCATTTCATAAATCTGACATCAAACAAACACTCATTACAGATTCTCTATATCCCATATAACTTGAAGAGAGATACGGCCTTTTTTTAGAGGTTGTAATACAGAAAACCTGGTCCACAACTCACAAGTCCACTGGAGTTTCTATGCATAACTGCACACCAAAGTGCTTAATGGTGCATTTTTCTCCACTAAGGGGGTTGACTTTAAAGCAGCTGTTATTTGCGATAATTCATACTAATTGTCTGACATCACCCATGTCTTTTAGAAACCTCTATACATATTAATACATATATTTCTTTCTGAGTTTTATGTCTTAACACAAAGTCACATCATTTTGCATCAAAATATGTCTTTATAATATTTCCTCGTAATTTTTTTTGTTGAAGAGAGTTAAACAATCCCAACAACCGTACAGCCATATGAATCGCTTTAGTCGGAACTGAAAACTCCAAGTTCCAGGAGATGCATCGAGTTTCCCTGTAAACAGTTTGTTTGAACTCTCCATAAATCAGAAAGCGATTGAGGCGAGGGTATAGGATTAGCCCGCGCGTGCGAGCGGTTGGGGCTACCTATCTAATTAAGGGGCAAGTAACTCTCACGTGTCCGTTACGTAACCGGAAATCGCCAGCAGAGCTTTCCCGTTCGCAAATTTCCTCCGCTGAAGTTTACAAAGAGCCAAGGAAAACTGAAAAGTTGCTGCGGCTACCAATTAAAGGAGGTTTACTTAGCAGGATGTCTGGGCCAGAGCTGCAGTTGTAACTTGAGGAGATGTACTAGACTCTAGAACTGTTCTACACATCAAAGGTGGTAATTTTAGTTTGACACCAGGCAAAATTCACAACCAAATTATTTTTTTTTAACCCACTCCTTTTTGATTGGCGCCAGATTGGTTAGTAGATATACTATGCAAGTTGTTTTCTTTATCTCATTGAATGTTGTTATTCATACCTATAGTTGTTAATATTGTTGAAGTTATGTCCCCTGTCCTTTTTTTTTTCTCTTTATTTTCTACAATGGGCTGAGGGCTCTGCCCACAAGAAATATATCCCTACTGTTAAAGATGTTAGTGTGCCCTATTCTGTAGCTTCTGCCCTTTGCGGGTCACGAGGGTGGAGCACAACAAAAATTATATTTGAATGTTTTGTTTCGGTTGCTAAAAAAAGAAAGTCAAGAAACTAAATACTAAACACATAGTCTCTGTGAAATCAAAATGTAACACATATTATTATCCATTATCATGACCAGAAAAAGCAGGGCATTCTGTTATGTCAGCGTGGCAGATCCAGAAATCTTAGGTGATAAACACCCACTCTTCAATCAAATAAAATTTTCGCAAAGAAGTAGGCGATTACTGTTCTTAAGAACAAATCTTGAAAGATACAGAAATTCGTTTCTTCCATCAGCCATACGGTTTTCCAGTTGCAGCAGTCTCTCTTGAGTTGTCAAGTTTCCAGTACAGTCCATATATNTCAAAGGTGGTAATTTTAGTTTGACACCAGGCAAAATTCACAACCAAATTATTTTTTTTTAACCCACTCCTTTTTGATTGGCGCCAGATTGGTTAGTAGATATACTATGCAAGTTGTTTTCTTTATCTCATTGAATGTTGTTATTCATACCTATAGTTGTTAATATTGTTGAAGTTATGTCCCCTGTCCTTTTTTTTTCTCTTTATTTTCTACAATGGGCTGAGGGCCCTGCCCACAAGAAATATATCCCCACTGTTAAAGATGTTCGTGTGCCCTATTCTATAGCCTCTGCCCTTTGCGGGTCACGAGGGTGGAGCACAACAAAAATTATATTTGAATGTTTTGTTTCGGTTGCTAAAAAAAAGAAAGTCAAGAAATTAAATACTAAACACATAGTCTCTGTGAAATCAAAATGTAACACATATTATTATCCAGTATCATGACCAGAAAAAGCAGGTTTTGTATTCTATGATGTCAGCGTGGCAGATCCAGAAATCTTAGGTGATAACCACCCACTCTTCAATCAAACGAAATTTTCGCAAAGAAGTGGGCGGTTACTGTTCATAAAAACAAATCGTGAAAGATACAGAAATTCGTTTCTTCCATCAGCCATACAGTTTTCCAGTTGCAGCAGTCTCTCTTGAGTTGTCAAGTTTCCAGTACAGTCCATATATATCGTTATATATTTCACTCTGGTATGTCTCAACGGTTGTGTGGGTATGTGTGAAGGTGTGGTTGCGTGTGCGGTCAGGTAATGTGTATGACCTGAAATGAAATTTAATGTTGAATGTGAAATGTAATTTATTGTTGAAATGTGTATCAACTGTGAACGGAATTTCCCTCGTGGATATTAAAGTTTATCTTATCTTATCTTATCGTATATGGTCACAGCTTGCAAAACCCGTTCGGCCACAGCTTTGCGTATTTATTTCAACATCAAAATTCAGAAGTGTCGAAAGTGCAGAACCAAAAAAAGTTCATAATGATGGCGTTAACTCAAGATTGGCGTTTACTCGCTCACTCATTAATTACTTACTGACGCCGTGGAAATTACGAGGTGACTCTTGTCGTGAACACTGTTAATATCAAACACCGTCCAGGTATAAGAAATTATTACATACTGCTAATATGTGTGTATATCTTCTCATTATTGTTATTGCGACTTGGAAAACAAGGTATTTACACAAGGGAATTAAAAATCTATAAGGTGTAATATGCCTGTCTGATTTGTGACACCAACCAGAAGAGAATGCAGTAGTGTAAAAGAGAAAATGATTTATGAATCACGCTCACTTAAAGGGATAGAGGTGGTTTGTTTTTTTTGCTTGACAGCTTACTAAGTCCACATTATCTTTTCATAAAATGTAAACCGCGTATATTTTTCTTTTCATCTGACAGTTTCTGAGAAAACACCGCAGGAATGTCGGAATTTTCATCCAGCACACGCCGCCATTATTCACGCTGCGGGACGTCAAAAAGCAAGATGTGCTAGCAGACGATTGGTCCAGACAGTTTGCGCATGCGTCTTTATCATTCATCTGCTAGCTTTGTTCACTTAATGACGTCACGCAGCACGAGTAATGGCGGTGTACAGAGGGCGAAATTCCCAACATTTTAACGGCGTTTTTCACAAATGATCAGAAGAAAGGAAACTGTAAGCGATTAGCAGTTTTTGACAAAATAAAAACGTGAAGCAAATCTCTACCCCTGTCTCTTTAAGACAACATGCAGGTTTTGCGCATTCCACCGTTACTCCCATAAGCTCTGTTCGTTTGACTATGCAACATAGTTTTGTAGGAACGTTCATTTCAAAAGCAGAACTGTTTCCAGGATAAGGAATAGCCAGCAATCTACAATAATCAATGACATTCAGAGCCTGTGCTTGAAAGAAACCGCAGGTAGCTCCATAACTAGGTAGGGCGCGCGTGCATTTCACGGCTCGCTGACCACAAAGTGGCTCGCACACTCAAACCATGATAATTAGGAGTCAGGGTAAACAACTCATTTAATTCCCACTGTCCATTCCTTTGATGTCAAGTTATCTCCCCTTGTTTCCATAGTAAATACCCGTGTCTCTAATGTTGGGCATCGGTCTGTGAAGGGGAGGCTAATAGCTGAGATATTAGTTCACATGTTAATGGCAAACTAATGCGCCTTGCTCATAACTGAAGGGGTGTAGAAAGGCATTAATATCTATGAGGGTGTAGTAACCAGCGATATTCTACAGCGGCGTAGCAGTATGGGGAACCGAGGAGTGGGGATGGGGGAGGAGGTTGTTGGTTTTTTTTTTTTTGGGGGGGGGGG
>JAWQUT010000055.1:756537-779350 GCA_033807755.1 Ellobium chinense
GGGAGGTAGGAGTTGGGGGATGGGAACAAATGAAGGTGCTTAGTGGCTACCTAAGGAGGCTCCCGTTTTCACCATTAGATTGATAGAGTGCTGTTACCTAAAATGCCATAATTTTCATCATCTAAGGAAATAATACTTTAAAGCAATAGCTTTATGAAGAATTTATACCATCTGCAAAGAGTACTCTGTTGACAACTTATGTTCCGACTTCATACAAACGTCTAGTGAAGGAAAAACTTTAATCATTTCAGGCTTTGATGAAGTAGAGAAGTATGGTGAGAGAGTGGACTGTTTATTTAAAAAGGTGTGAAAATTATATTTTACTAAAAGATTTCCTAACCGCTTTAAATTTAAAACTCTTCATAATGCTTATAATATGTGCAGAAAAATTTGGAAGCGCGGTTGACTCGCTCCGATCGATTTATAACCCCATTATAAAGAGATAGTATCCACTAAATCTGAATTGAATTCAATATTGGTATTGTTTAGATGGCCCTGATACGATAGCTCACTATAGCAAACTATAAATACAGCCAAAGAATCAACCAACTGAGTGTATGGTTGTGGCTCAGTGAGGTATGTGATATCCAGTGGAACAGACTTCACTTTATGGGGACATGAACACACCTCCACCCACCCCCACAGACCTCCTCCATATATACGCCACTGATGCTTGACCAGGCCTGGGCGCACATGTAGAAAAACAACAGTTTGGAAGTGGCCTACGGATTCCTTCGCCACAGATCAAGAGAAAATCGTGTGGTGGGAAAACACAATTAATGAATAACTGTACAATCAAGGCTGCTACATGTGGAACCAGTAACTCTATGTTATATGTAAGTCGGGTCGACCAGGGAACCAATTTCAAAGAGAGGTACAGTATGTGAAATCAAGACCCAGCAGACCACTGTAAGTTATTCTGCATGCATAGTCATCTAGGGCATAGCAAGACACAGCTCAAACAGTCATTTGCGTCCGATTTCTACTTCCCTTAACCAGAGGATATTATGATTGGTTGATGTGGTCTGGTAGATTGGTTGATGCATCTTTTATTTTCGGCGGATAGATTTCATAACGCAATCATTCGGGATCTTTGGCTCCTGTTGTTTTTCTGTTATTTTCCCTATAAATGAACTGCAAAACTGCTGAAAGTCCACATTGATGTCTCCACTCTTAGCATGTGGAAGTCACAGTAAGGCCAACTGCTTTTGCCATGTATATATTTTAATGGGAAAACAAAGGGAAGTCAACATCCAAATGTTTTGCTAATTTACTTCAAAAACGAAAAAAATCACCGGTCCTTCTCATCTGGTCTCCAATGTTTTACTAAGCAAGTTTTGACTACTTGCAATTATTTCACTTACCACACTTTATTTTCATATTTTTGACAGATTCTTACATCTGATTTTGGCTGGCAGGGCCCAAGAAAGAGTGGATATTATTTATGAGAGGATTAATTGGGTTACCGTTGCACAAAATGGGTGATTTGGCCGGTTACCTCGTAATAGGTGACCAAAACCTAGACAACTCAAAATCAAAAAGTGAATAGAAGCCTAATTTGTGAAGACTATTCATAACAAGTTCAAGTTCAAGTTTATTAGGCCAGTGAGAAACATCCATAATTTTACAAACGTGAAAAAGTCTCAAGCATACTGTGCCCCACGTGATCCACCTTCAGACATTTCATTCATACTCTCCTCATTAAATTACAACATACTAAGCTGAAAAATTGCATACAAAAACATTCAACTTTCCCTTCCAGAATTTGGGGAGATGAAAACTTTACTGGTCGAACAACAAACGCGTGTGAGAGCTTTCACCGTCATTATCAACAACATTTCATTTCACCCCACCCAAACATTTTTCTTTTGTTAGAAAAACTTGAACTAGAGCAGGCAAGTATTGATCTGAAGGTCAGGCAAGCAGAAAGAAACAGCACAAGAAAGTTGAAAAAAAGTGCGAACCAGAGAAAACAGAAGAAGTGAGCTGCTAAAGATACAGTATATATATAAAAATCAAGAGATAAGCCAGCATGAATACATCAAAAGAGTGTGCCACCAAATGCTTCCAGTTCATTAACTTTTAAGGTGTAAATATTATAGTCCAATTTTATGACAGTTTTAACTTTGAAAGTGACGTATTAAAATCTTCAAAACAGTGCAGTTTTATCGTCACAATCAACGATTCTGATCTATCTTGGAGTTCAAACTGCACGTGTAAATGGCCTTTTAGGATGTCGAGCCTAGACCCTAAATGTCAGATCCAGTATCTTGATATTCTTTACGCATAGATTATTTCATATTACATTTACAATGTTAATTCCAGTAAAATTCCAGTAAAAGTCACAGCTCTCAAGCTAATGTAAATCATTCACATGTTAGCACTTTGACATATTATTAGTTTCTGAGGCATGAATATTGCTCTCATAAAGTGCGAATGTCACATCTGATAGAAGAAGTTCGTAAAAAACTTACATGCTGGCACGGATAGGGATACAGTCTATCTATATTGTTTGGGCTACTTTGAGTGAAGAGGATTAACGTTCTCAATTCCAAAAAACGTAAATGCGCTTTTCTTTTTAAATTTAAGTAAGGAAGGCGTATTTAGGTTTTTAGTAGTTCTGGAAGCTGAAACCTGACAGGCCAGTGAATTTGCATTTTCCAGCTGCCAGATCTAGACTTTATATGCTACTTTTTATCTTTTGTACCTTCATAGGCAATAAGCTCGGTGTTTATAAAAGTCGCTCAAATTCAGCTGGGGATGCAAGTCAGCATCCTTCTTCGGCCAATTTTAGCGATTTTCGTAAACACTGCTCTAGTGAAACCAACATCAGAAGCAATTCTTATTGATAGTACTGTACTGTAATCTTTTCCTGTTGAGGATTCAAAATTCCAAGCTTACATTTTCCTTTAACTCATTTGTAATGAACACAGTCTGACAGGCTGGACAATTATTTTTTATTTGCTTGTAGCTGTTGACGATTTCTTCCTCCCCCAACCCCGAAAAGTGAATTTTAAAAAACCAAAACTTATTCATTTATTCAGCTTATGACTATAGTTGAACTTCATGTTTGCATGTATTAGCAACGACGACTTATCTCAACTCTCAAATGACGTTATATTGTATGTTACGATACTTGTACATTCTCTACGATGTTTAGAATGGCGAGGTACTATCCTAACCTCGCAAAGCAAAAACGGGCTATTAACCTTATTTTCAGTATGGATGGCCTGGATTGGCTTTGAGTGGTTACGAAAATATAGTACTTCTCTTGCCTGAACATTCAATTGAAAACTTGAGCATTAACGATGGGATCTCTTGGCATCGCAAGAATTAGATTAACGTTGCATGTTGAATGCTATCGAGGATGCATTCAGCACCGATGCGGTAATGTACTGTAATTCTGAAGGTGGTAAGAGGTCCGACCGTTAATGCGCAAGCTCTCAAACATATTGACTTTATGAAAAACACAAAAACGGTTTTAAATAAAAGCAAACGTAGCTCCAGCTCTTAGTCATTGAATGAACTTTTTGCGTCTTCCGCTTACTCTTATATTTACTTTTGTTGGTGTGCATGAAAATCATTTGAATCTTTGTCTTCAGCGTTTTGCTTTACAACCCGTTACCAGTAACATAAGAGTAAGTGATTATTTTCTAAGGACACCACAAACGTTCTGATCATAAATTGTTATAGTAAACTTTCAGCCAATGTTGGCTTATTGGTTTCTCATATGCTGACTGTGCCTTGACATTATATTAAATTTGTGAAGTGTTTATACCGGTCACTGGCTTCAAGGATAACAGAAACTGATAAGAATAAATAACAGATTAAATAAATAAGTAAAATATGTGAATAAATAAGTAAAATAGGTGCCACCTTCGGTATACTTATCAACACACGACAACGCAGAGATCAGTTGGAGTTTCTCTGGTAGGCTAACTAACACCTCCTATTAGGTCCATCACACAGTGAACTCCCAGGTAGTTGATAAGTATACTGGCCTGGCACTGTTGTATTTGATTTATTGATTTATTTAATTCTAGAGATATTTCAGTTTACATTGAATACGGAGAGATTTATTTATTTCTACTTTACTTCTAAGCGGCACAGTTACTGGAATGAAAATTATCACATACAGTCCGAGCCCTCCCCCCTTCCNCCCCCCCCCCCCCAAAAAAAAAAAACCAACGTGATTTAATAGGTAATAATACCCTTGGGATCTGTTAGTGACGTAACTGTCTGACGTAATTGTAATTAATGCAACCTTAGCTTCTAAGTTTTCTACTTAATCATAGCTAAGGTTGAAGCGAACGCTCTGAACCAAATAAATACTCTCCATAGCTCTTTCAGAAAATTGTCATTTTATTGCTGTAATTATTGGTTTTACCTCCTCTATTTTTGAAAATCACCCGAATTCCATTCAACGTTCCAGCACGGCCTGCATCAAATAGCTAAGTTTGGGTGATTTTCGTGAGTAAAGGACACTCACTATACCACACTACAACAGCATGTATTACTAAGTTGTTGCCAAAATGAGGCAAAGACTAGTTACAAATGGTACGTCATGTGGAATGTAGGTGCCTTAAAATCACAAGAAGATTGAGCCCCTCCCTACCTTCTGGCTTCAAAAAAGTATGGGTCAGTTTAGTGTCAAGATACTTTTCTTTGTAGGGTGAAACAGTATTACCAAAATGCCTTACAGAAAAGATAGGACTTAGTCAAATGTCAAGACACACGAAATGGACCTCATTTTGACATGCATGATTACTTAAAATACTCTGTCAGTCATAACCTATTAAAAGAGAAATTGTTTCAGCCCCACAGCTTGAGTGGTTGAGAGCTCTTGCCCTCCATACAGTCCGTATACTATCATGCACATTCATTGGCCTGTTTACGTCAGTTTTAATCCCACCATCAGTGGTATAAATATTTTTGTATTTTTATGTACAGTTGATTTGTAATAAATTTTGGTGTACTGCAGTTTACCTTTACTTGCTTCTTTATTCGTGTTAAAAATTCCATTGATAGTGTTGTATGACCTAAGCCCATTGGGCCTTATGCACAATCAGCGCCTATTACCGGTGGCGACGTTAAACCTTACGTCGGATATAAGGTGATACCTCCGAAGCGAGAAATTCAGAATACGACCCATTATCTGAACGTAAATATGGGCGAAAAGATAGCGCGAATGCGTGTCACTATACTATATTTTAGTTAAGCAATGAAATGCCATTTCTTGCGATAGAAGGAATAGTCTTTGCCACACCTGAATTTGAGAAAACCAAGGATTCTTAAGGAAGCTCTTACCCCAACAAATTGTCTAAATTTCATTTCCAGTATATTCATCAAGGTTATCTTGCCAGGCCTTATTAACAAAAGTGAAGTGATTTTTGAGGGAGAGCAAAAGGTCAGTTTTTTTGTTGCATTACTGAACACTTCTGCCTTCCTCTGCGAATTTATAATTGCTTCAAATCTAATATATTTAATGTTAAAAAACAAATTATAATTTAAAAGCCCACTCGTTCTTTACAAAATAACTTTGCCGGAATTCGAAAAATTCTGAGGGCAGAGCAGACCTTGAGCATGCGAACATAATATAAACCATGAAATGTCATGTTTTGTTTTTTATTGTTCTATGAATATTTGATACTTTTGTCTGAAAATATTCTGATACACTTATAAAAAAAATTGTGATTTGAGTGAATTTGAAAGGTTTCGTATGTGTTTTAGCAAATGGATGAGACTGAGTGAAACTTCAAAGTTCTAAATCTTTTCTGAAATTGTCTCTAAAACATTCAGATCTAGGAAGCTTAGGCAGTAACTTCTCGAAACTAATATCACTGGTGTTGTAGGCATAAACTTCAGCTAAGATGACGACTTTTATTTTTAGTGATTGAAAGTTGAAATCAGGATCACGAAATCTTGGTTCAAATCCATCTTAAGGGTGAGCCTTTGATCTGTTTTTGTCCTGTGGACAGAGGCAAATAAACCAAACATAAGAAAATTAAGTTATTACAATAACTAGCTGGAATTGTTATGGTGGTATCTCGCATTGTACTGTTTTTAAATTCCACTGACTTTTATTGCAAATATAAAGTCTCTAAAGAGATTACGAGATCACTGTTTAGCCATTGGCTAGTTAGAGAGAGAATTAGAGAAAAAGACAGACAGACAGACAGACAGACAGACAGACAGAGACAGAGGAGGAGACAGACAGAGAGATGGACAGACAAACAGAGAGAGAGTGCGACACCCTGTCCATACCGAGTTATTCATTTCATGACGATACGCTGAAGTAGGGAGTGAGCAGACGCAAACAGATGCTCACACAAGGTAGGTTAAAGGGGAAAGTGCTCAAGAAGACAAATGCAGAGAGAAAATGGAAGAAGCAAAGAAAGTGATGTGGTGGGAATCGAACCCGCGACCTCTGCGTCGGCATCCATCGCCTTGCCGTTAGTTTGGAATCAGGTAGACGTATATATACATGACCACGCCGCCACTCCATAAAAAGTGGCTTAGTGGCCGGGGTCTTTCCAAAAGCCGAACAGAAGACTAGCAGTCATTGCGCTAAGCACGAGACTCACACACACCACAAGCTTCCCCGCCCCCCTCTTTAACCAACGGCCGTTAAGTTTCATTTGGTAACTCAGCAAGACAAACACATAGACGTACACACAATACGCTGAAGTTAAATACAGTCATGGTGGCTCATTAGAAGATATCATCTCAGTTTCTAAGTGTTTTATGTCCATTTGAGAGAATCCTAAGACTCTACCAAGGTGTTAGAGTAAGATTGGAGAAGTGAAAAGCACTTTGGGATAGTCTCTAAGCTATATGAACCCTCTCTCTTTGATAAACCCCGCCCCTAACCTTAACCCTACTCAAACCCACTGAGGGTTTGCTGACTGGACATGGAACACTTGTAAACTGATACGACCATAATATGTAGGCTTAAGATCGATACAACAAGGTTCAGTCACTGCCTTGGCCTGTGATAACATCGGTGACAAAGTACAAAGTGGGCTATGTACGCCACCGTGCCGGAAAAGATACGTTACGACTTCATTGAGGTTAACCTGCATGTAACGGAATGGGAAGTTTGGTCTTGTCGGTGGCCATATTATGTTTGTTAGTGGCTGGATCTGCTCTTGCTGACCAAATTCCAATCCGGGACTGCGGTAAGAACAACGTAGTTGATATATATTTTTGTCTATTTATCTTTTTGCTGCCATGGTTATTATGCAGTATTATTTAAGATCAACAGCAAAGCTGGATTTAGATCTGTGGCCATATCCATACTCCTTGCCTTAGTTAACACACTGGGTAACCACGGGAAATTCCTAAAACAGTAGTGTTCACAGTAGTTAACGCCATACATTAACTAACGTTGGATTATGCATACGGCCACCGATGAGGCCCTAAGATTTATTCCGAAGCTTGGAGGCCCTTTGTTTACAAGTTACATGGTCTCATAAAGCTACAAATGCCTTTCAGTTATCTAGCACGTAAAGTTTACTGCTGTGAAAATATTCGCTTAATGTTCAGATATGTTCAAATAGTGTTAACAATATAATAAATACTTAAAAAGCTGATTATATATTAGATTAAGTAGTTAGAGCAATAAACGAATAAATATGTTGTGTCATTGTCCCATGTTGTAATAGCTAGACATTGGTCTTGTGCTTTGCCTTTGTTTTTTATATTTATCACCCGAATGTTATCTTTCAGGTTCTACAGCTGGAAAAATCACAGCCATTGACATCACACCGTGTCCCCAGATACCTTGCTTCTTCAAGTTCAATCAAACTTTCTCAGTGTCTTTTAACTTTACTTCAAGTGAGTCATTCCGTGAGTGGTTGTAGCCAATGGGTCCAATGAATGAGGGTGGGCTTTTTGGTGTAATATCGCTAATCAACAATGTAGTCTAAAATATGGCTTGGAAAATTGTTGAGGGAATAAAATAAAAATCTTTCTCTAACTTCCGTGGCATGTACGCCATGGTTTAGTTCTTCTCAGGGCAGCCTACATCATAATATCATTGAGACATGTGTGTATAGCCTCTCCTTTGGAAAAAGCCAGAATAGTGATAGTGTTGTTTATTGCCAAAATATTCTTCTGTTTCTGTCCCCTTATAACTGTTTGTTGGGACCTCATTTGGGATTGTTTTCAGGTGGAACCTCGCTGAGGACTTCGATCTAACCTGGGCTGGGATCAGTCCGTCAAACAAAGACATTGACGAGTATTCCCCATGATCCTATCTTGCAGCCACCACGATTACTGTGGCACAGACCAAAGTATACGGAGATGACAGAGGGGATCCAGTCCCTATTCCTCTTCCGGATGAGAATGCTTGCCACGCCATGAAGTGTCCTATCCAGGCTGGAGATTCTGTTATCTACCAGCACAACATGTCCATTCCGCAGATATTTGCTCCGGTAAGTTAAACTCCTTGTTCACCGTACATGTCGCACCGTTGTTTTCATGTTAATTGTCTCATTATCTTTTGCACTCTAAACTCGTTGTTTACCGGACAAGTCACGCCCACTGTTCAGTTTGTTCGTACTGTCTTAATCTCACTTTGTACAAAACTCACAGTACACCGTACACGTCATAGACTACCCACTGTTCAGTTTGTTCGTATTGTCTTAATCTCACTTTGTACAAAACTCAGTTCACCGTGCACGTCATACCCACTGTTTCACCGTAGATGTTACTTATCATCCTTTGTACTACTAATAACAGTAATAATACTACATGTGATGACTTAAGATTAAGACGTTCCCTATCACACAAACTTGCTTTATTATTGCCTCAGCAGGCTAAATTACTCAGTGCCATTCCATGTTGGATCCCTGCG
Organism: Ellobium chinense; assembly: GCA_033807755.1. NCBI lineage: Eukaryota > Metazoa > Mollusca > Gastropoda > Ellobiida > Ellobiidae > Ellobium > Ellobium chinense. Next base: position 765,395 of record JAWQUT010000055.1, read on the forward strand.
ATATATTAAACTGAAGCTTTGTAAATAATATAAATAGACATTTTCCTCTTACAGCGCCGTTTGCAAAAAACACAATCCTCTATTAGGTATAGAGTATGTAATTACCTTTCTTATACACTCTCCCGGCTTTTCCACTCTTGAAAAATGAAACATGCATAAGTAAAGGAATCGTACTACATCTTCTCTTCATTATATGAAATTGAGAGATTGCCCATTAACGATGGGATCTCTTACCATCATAATCGTTTGTTGAATGTACCCTTAGTAGCGTTCAACAAGCAGAATTAATGTAATTCTTAAGAAAAAATAAAATCCCAACGTTAACGCGCAAGCTGTCAATTGTTATTTTTCATTGCAGGGAGCATGGCTGGTCCTGGAATACATGTTAATGAACGGCCCAGTCTACCTGGTGTGTTGGGATATTCCTGTAACAGTCACCTTCTAATTTTGGATTTGGCTTGGTGGTGGAATTTTTCAAAATTTACATAGAGTTTCGTAACCCTATCTCCGTACTTAAAGCATTATACATTATCAGCTGCTAGGAATGACACATTTATACATTATTGCCTCTATCAGATGGAATTTTGAAATTCCAAATGGCTGTTGCAATGAAGGTGGTTTTAAATTCGTGCTTCATATCCGGATGTGTCAATATTCATAGGAAATATTTTGGAATGGAATTAACGAAACTTGTAACACTGTGTGAGTAAGTGGAAGGAGGAGAGTTTGCAAGACAGTGGGCTGTGGAGTGGCTCGTCATTTGATTTGGAAAATGTTGAGGTCTGGTCATTTGGTCTTTCAATATACAACAGAATTATTGTTTGAGCTCAATAAAAATTATGAAATATTATTTGATAAATATTATCTGTGCCGCATACATGATATCTTCGTTCTCATTCCACCTCCACCTAAGCAATTTTCTAAAGATTTGAGAAACTGGCAAACTTGGGCGCTCTCAACCTGTTCCACAAAGCAAAACAATGAGATAGATGTGGTTTAACTTGTAAAATATGGGATTATAATAGTGAGTTAAAACTCTACCTTTCTATTGATAGGGATAAAAAAAATATAAATGGAAGTACCATAAACAACTCAAATCATAAAGAAAAAGACTTATGCGAATGTGGAATGGGCGTGAAGATATATATACTCTTGATCTAAAGAAATTACTCGTGTCATTAAAATGATTTCACATCTCATTAAAACCGCACCAAAACAAAACCATTTACCACATTTGATACATGGAGGACTTTCACTACTCCACTAAGACACACAAAGAAACCTAGCGTCATTTTAGGTCTCTAAGAATGTTTGTCAATGGGGAAAAAGTTAAGAAGAGATAAAAAAAAAATCATAATGGTACAAATAATGATGGAAACAATCTGCTTCCAACCACTTTAGTTCGCTACTCTTGTCAGAAATCCTGGGCTACGTTTCTGTTTCTCTCACACTCGTCTTGCTAGTCTCAGACAGCCAATGAGCGCAGTCTACATGATTTGTGGATGTAGCGTAGACGTTGCATTAGCGATGTTTTAGAGATAGAAAATAAAGGTGGGATCAATAAGATTGCCAAACTGTCTCTTTTGAAGCAGCTCAGTAGGCCCTTTCCAGGCATGTTTTGGCTTTTTCATATGCTATTTGGCTTCCCTTCGAGAAGTATGGCGGTATTGGTTTGCGGATTTGAAGTTTAAAAGTGGTCTATAATTTAATGGCACTATTACCGAAAATGACGTCATCAGAATTAGGGGAGGATATAGCAGTAGGAGAGGATGTTGAATTATGTCCGCCATCTTTGTTAGCAATAGTAGCGTTGCCTAGAGATAACAACTTCCGGAAAATTTTCTAGATTTAATTTCCTGTTTCATGTGATCTCCCAGGCCCCACCCAGGGACCGCCCCTTCATTCCCCAAAATGACGTCATATGATACTTTTTTTTTTTAATTTTGGCCCGAGCTCCTTAATTCCGTGGTACTGATGTTAGTATGATTAGTGCTTCCTTTCAACTCTGTTTTTTATAAGTCACATCACATCACAACTGTAACAACATCAAAACATTTGCGACATTAAACAGAATGACTTAGCTTTTCAGCATGCTTGTTAGTATTCCTATTATAACCCCCGATTTTCAGCATGCTTGTTAGTATTCCTATTATAACCCCCGACCTATTTCTAGAGTCAGAGGCGGAGCTCTTCCCGCATACCCGGCTCCAAACAGGGAGCCACTAGATTAGTGTGTGTCACCATTTGAAAAATTTCCCAGAATCACAAGGGGGCCGAGTGGTGACTGTTAGTTATTATAGTTGCTACATCCTTTTAAGTTAGTTACCGAAAACAAGGACAGCTATAGACAAACAAAATGAAAAATAGGAATACCAGGATTCAGATACAGCTTCGAAAAAAAACAACAACATAATTATACGGCATATGATACTTGAAGAAGATCTGTGTAACGCAGCCCTGATGTTATATCATCCATTAAGTTGCAAAATACCATGTCTAACTTAAACCTGTAAACTATTTGAAAAGCACGCACTTGCCAACAGTGTAGTAACGCAACAATCTAAAATGAAACGAAGAAATTAGTTTAATAAAATTTTCGTTATACTGAAGAAGATCCACATATAGAATCGAAAATCTTATTAAACTAATTTCTTCGTTTCATTTTGGATTGTTGCGTTACTACACTGTTGGCAAGTGCGTGCTTTCAAATATTGATGTCCTTTACCACTTGCGGAGGCCATTGGATCCAGGAACGTGATTTTTTCTTCTGTGATTTTTTTTCTTCTGTGATATCACTGGAAGCTGTAGATACTTTCATTCTACAGTTCTTAAACCTGTAAACTAAATTTCCTCGTACTTCATGTCTGCGAGGCAGGCTTACACTGTTACCAGCAAGTTTTGAGTACCCAGATCAGACACGATATTTTAAGGGAGAAACCGTGGATAAGAGCATCGTGAAACGATAAATATTCGCAAAAATATTTGCAGGAAAATTCCTAGATTTTTTTGCTTTTCGAGATTTAAGAGTAGATAAGCAGAGCTTACTGCTTGCAGCTACAACCTATAACAATAATGCGGTTTACAAGTCTCATATCCAGGCTTATGTCCGCTGAGGCGACTTCACACTAATACTACCCCAGCAGGTCAGATCACTCTAGGACTCTCTCAACTCCTTGAGGAACACACAGTGCCGCTGCCATTTTGGAGGCCCTATTCACTAGCTTTCTGACAATATCGTTCACTGCTTGTAGCCAATTACCCATTTTAAAGATGAGTGGGCTGAGGAAAATGTAGATGAAATGCTTTCCCACGACACTTGCAATACGATCGTGGTCGAGAATCGAACCCATGACATTTATATCTTGAAACCAACGTCGCAACCATTCGGCCACGCTGCTCCACATAATTTCATTTGTTCTGACATTTTATGGGTATCACAAACAAACAAACAAACAAACAAACATACAAACAAACAGGCAGCATCAACAACAACAACGAGATATGCTTTCCTGCTTCCCTCATATTTCACAGACGAAAAGTAGCATTAAAGTTAGTTTGACAAGTCTAGGGGCGAGCTTGAGTAATATTTATTAATCTTTCATCAAGTGACCCTTTTCGGAAACACAGGGCATACAGTAAGACACAGTTATGAGCATAGGTCAGCTGTTTATTTATGATGAACAGGGCAGTTTTTTTTCAGGTACTGTATCCAAGCAACGAAAGAAGCCATTGTGAAGGAATAGAAATACTAAACACAAATTAGAAAGCAAGGATAGAAACTCTGCAATCATCTAGTCACGGTGACACGGATCTTCAGTCGTGTTCATTTTGGCCAGAATTTCTGGTACCCAGGCATATCTGACAAAAAAAGAAAATGAGTTAGATATGACGACTTTACTACGTGTCTTCAGAAAATTTGACATGTGATGAAACATAATAGTCTAATTATATAAAAGCAACTAAAATAATAATAATAATATTGAAGTTTGTAAGAGACAGTCTCGTTAGAAAATGCCATAGCTCATGTGACGTCACATAATAGTAACAAATAATAAGTCAATATGAGCAATGTTGACATGTATAGTATGTACTGTATAACACTGTATGGTACTACAAACCATTTTCCCTTCGAGGTCAATAAAGTCCTTTTTTTTGTCTATAACGATGTGTGATAGATCAGAACTTGAAAATGAAAGATCTCTATTATTTTGTTCATGGGTGCGGTTCTGTTTCTTCCATATTCGTCTTCCTAGTCTCAGACAGCCAATGGGCGGAGTCTAGACGATTTGTGGGTGGAGCTTAGACGTTGCCTTAGCGTTGTTTTAGAATTAGACAATACCAGCTGGGATCAATAAGGTTGCCAAATTGCCCTTTTCAGAACCAAATACCAGATTCTCATAACATAACTACATACATTAGGATAGTTAGATGTTAATGTCTTGGATTTTTACCCTCACTGCCGTTTTATAACAAAAAGGCATAATAGGCAACAAATCTTTTATTTTTGTTATAGACGGCAAATCAGAAGGCCATTCCCAGGCATGTTTTGGCTTTTTCACGTGTGAATTGGCTCCGCTCGAAAAGAAGTCTGGCAACTACTGCTTACAACTACTAGCTCACAGTATGGCGGCACTGGTTTGTGGATTTAAGCTTGAAGACTAGCTATTGGAAAATGTTCTCGAATTAATTTGCTGTTTCATGCGATGTCCGAGGCCCCATCCATGTATGACGTCATTTTATACTTCAAAAAAACCTAAAAAATGCAGTCCATGATGTGTTGGTCTCATACCTGCTGTTGGCCTGGTAATCATACTGGACCTGAAGGGACTCTGTGCCCATGTCGATGATGATTTTGAAATATTCACAGGTTATTTCATACACGTAGACAGGGAATTGCTGCAACGAATCATCATAATCATCACCATCATCATCATCATCATCATCTTTGTCATTGGAACACATTAAAAAAATTGAAAGGTCTCCCCTAACCAGCGAAAGTTTAAGAAATACACTTTAATATTTAAAATTTTAAATGGATTTCTATAAAATTATGAGATAAAATAGATCATCATCATCATAATATCATCATCACTGTCATCATCATCATCATCATCATCATTTAAAACTGAGAAAAAGTACAAGCTCAACCTTAATTCAAGGAATTTTTTTAAAAAATCCAATTAAGAAATCAGACCGAACATTACTTCTAAACGTTTCGGCTCTAAGGCCTTTATCAATAGAATCACCATCATCATCATTTTCAGAAAGATAGACACTTTTTTAAAAAACTGTGACATGAAAAAAAGTTAATGAAATGTTCCAAATTTTCGGACGAGTGTCCGTCGTCGTGGAACTTAGAAATAATGAAGAAAGAAAGATCAGACGAACACACATTACGGCATCCACACATCGCGGCATATCATCATCATCATCATCATCATCATCACCATCACCACCACCAACATTAAATTCATGGTTCTGTCCAGTTTTAACACAAAACGTTTGGAAAATATAAAATTTATTCTTTGTTTTTAAAAAGTCAACGTTCCGGGTCTGAGCAGTCTTTCAAGACTCATCATTATCATCGTCATGATCATTATCATCATCATCATTTAAAACTGAGAAAAATTAAAAGCTCAACCTTAATTCAGGGAATTTATTAAAAATCTAGTAAAGAATTAAGATCGAAAATGACATCTAAACATTCCGGCTCTAAGGCCTTTATCATCATCATCATCATCATCATCGTCATCATTTTTAACAATATAAAAGCTCTCAAAACTGGCATGCAAAATTTAATGAAAGTTCCAAATTTTCGGACGTGTTTCCTTCATCAGGGAACATAAAAAATCATCATCATCATCATCATCATCATCATCATCATCATCATACTGGTCAAAGACAGAAATAATTAACTAATTATGTATGTATATACATTCAACCAGAAGTCATATCTAATCTTAACTTATCATAAGAACTGATAAATGCTGATGATGATTACACCATAGCACAATCACGAAATTCCTGGGGAAGGTGGAGCTACAGGGCTGAAGGCCCCTACCCCCAAAATTTTGTCCTTGAACCAAAATCCCCCCCTCCCCCCCTTTAAAAAAAATTACGAGATTTTGTCACCGTATTTTGAAAATGAGTTTGTAGATTGGATAGTCTGCCACACATGCAACGAAATATTACATAATTTCTCGCAGAGTATCACATCCGACTGAGTAAGATATTCACCCTACTGTTTCAGTTTTAAAACAAAATCAAAATCATATACACCGTTAGATTCTCAGAGGAACACTGAAATAGTATCTATAAATTAAATTTAGTCTGATTTTTTAGCCATACACTCTATACCAGGTTTTATTTTCAGAAATTAATGTTGTTGAAACCTTTAAAATTATGTTTGTAAAATGCAGATTGCCGTACATCTTGCCATGCTGTGATAGAATTAATTCTACCGTCGTCCATTCATTAGGCTTGAAAGCGGCAGTAGAAAATATATACGCATCCCCTTTGCCGATCGCTGGGTGCGGCGGTCGAATCTGGCAGCCCAGGTATCAGCTGATTGACCGGCAGATAACACGTGCAAAGATCGTGTGACAAATGTGACGCAGCCAGCGGGAGGTCGGATCCGAGGCCCATTGCGCTACTAGAGTCACGATGGATTTGACGTGCATTGTAAATGAATCGCACACACTGTTATGTTGCTGTGTGGCAGACCTAATGAAGGCTAAGTATTATTTACCCCATTGACTTCACGTGTACAATCAACCCAGTTTCCTTGAAAAAATCCAATCTCTACTTCTTTAGTCGTGGCTTTGCATCCTAAAGCAACATCAGTACTTGCATCCTTGGACAGTCTTGCAGGGGTATGTTCGAGACTGTGGAAACAACGATACGATAGTAATAATTGTTATAAATAACTTCGAATGAGTCCATTCTTCGAATTTGAGCGCAACTGGATGAATATTTGACACGATCGTAATGGAAACACACAGAAGGCTCAGTCAGTGTGTCTTGTACAGATCTGCAAATCGACGACCGGAAAATGCCGGATTGGACACATCCTGTCAGGTATACAGAGCCTACCACCCCCTCATTTTGTATATTCAAGAGTTATGCTTGAGTTTCGATGTGGAACTATGGTGGAGAATTGTTTATGGCGGCAATTAGTATACCAATATGGTGAATAGGGATGTACTTATTTTATATAATATGTTTAATATCTCGACAAAAAAATGAGAAACCCAAGGCACACTTAAATTGAAGTATTTAAAAGAGTATTACAGTCAAGTATTTTAACAGAGCTGCGATCATGGAAATTAAATCTGTTAAAGGATTGCAGTATGGCGACTGAGATTTCACAAGAAGTAGTGAACATTTCATTCTGTTGTATGCGAATCTGCCCCTTCATCTCACCCGTCCGCCTTGTTTCTCCTTTGTCCTAAAATTCAGTGAAGTTCAAAGTTCCACAACTTCAAACATTTACATTTTGTTCCATTTAAAAATGTTCCCTTTTAGCAGATGATTATTGTCGAGTAAGGCTGTAAATATTTAATGATTATGTCTATGATTATATCATACCTAAAAACCCCTCAAAAACACAGTATCTAATAGCCTGTCATTTCAGTCGCACTTACTTCCCTGGCAGATTCCCTATTTGACGTGGCTGTGTTTCTTATGGCAAGATTATAGCACACAGGGTAATGAAACGAGCAAAAGTTATAGATAATACCTGTTTGATAATGTGCCCAAAATTTCAACCCAGTTCCATGTTAAGACTTCCACTGATTGGACTTTGACTGTATTTGGGACAGCTGGTATCTGGACTTTGCCTAACGTGTATTATTGTATTTGGGAGAGTTGGTATTTTGACTTTGACCAAAGTTTGGGATAGCTGGTATTTGGATCTTGTGTAGAGTGTATTACTGTATTTAGCGCATCCAGTATTAAAGGCCTTATTTTCACCTCTCATGTACGTCAGCATCCTGTACTTCGTAGAAAGTGGTGTGAGCAATATTGTTGCTGTCCAGTGTTAATTCAATAATCATGTTCCGCTCCACAGGATAGAGCTCTCTGTATATCATCGTCGCATTCTGGAAATTCACAGAAATAGGAAACATAAAACACAACGAAACGAATACATTAATTCGTTTATCCTGCGCATTAATTCAATATTTTGCTTCATTCACTCATTAACTTGTCCATCCACCCAATCTCCTTCAATATTTATTACATTATATTTTAACAAAAATGACCAAAAAAATGGAGGGGGTGGGGAGGCATAGTGACAGGGATGTCCTGTGCTCACACATCATCTTAGTCCTATTTCACTTATGAGCCATTTACAAGCATTGTCAATACGATTTTGTCAACGTTAGCTGATTTTGTTTTCCCCGATAATGTGAAAGCCTATACACTGTCTCACAGAACCAGCGCTCCTATATCCTCAATGCAATGCATCCGAAGGCAACGTAAAGAGAGAAACTTTTTAAAAAGGTGGCCAATAATCTGAGAGAAAAATTTGCCTACCCGCTGCTCTGACGATGTTTTGTTATTTCATTTTACGCATGATCGTTTCCGTGCCCGATTTCCCGATTTTTTTTTTCTTTCAGAGAGAGATGGTAAGTAGTCTAGAGGGTACCAGGATTGCCAGGTTTAGCTATTTTAGAGCCAAAGCCATTGACCAACACTAAATATTTTTTTTTTAAATCTAGATTACCAAAACAAGCATTCTGCTTGTAAATAATAGGTGCTTTGGATCAAGCCTAATTACCTTTATTCCAGGGACAATAACAGGGACAAAAGACACGTTTGCATTGAACATCACTGGGTTGCCCTTGTCATCCATCGTTTCCATTTTGGCAGAAAAGTCTCCATTTATCAGATAAAAAAGCCTGGCGAAGGTCTCAGGTACTCTGGAAAAGGACAAGAAAATATGTTTTACATCATCATACATGGCCAGATAGAAAAAAAAACAACTATTTATTCATTTTATCATATAAACAGGGCATATTTCCGGTGACACAAAAGTAGGTAATATGTTTTTGCTAAATCTACCTTACATAAATTTATCTTCGACCCGCTTACGAATACTTTCATCGGCAGCCTTGGATGGAAACCTCTAGGTGAATGAATATGTGATGTCGTTTGTTTTGTAAATATTTTCACTGCCGTGGGGTTTCCCGCTGTCTAGATTTTTGTGTTTTTAATTATTTAAGTCTGTCTTTCTGAACGCTTCTCCTCGTTCTTTTCACTATTCAGTTTCAGTTCAGTTCAATATTTGAATTAAAGAACTTGAAATGTTACAATGTGCCTGTGGTCTAAAGTTTCATCGATGATTATCAGCTGTCTGGATCAACTTTGTGTCGCGTAACTCTGTTGTTCCCAACAGGGTGAGGGCCACTTCAGAGTCGATTTCACGGTTAAAAGTTCATTGTTTTTATTAGTTAGAATTTATATGATAAAAAAGATCTGGAACTCGTGATTGTTTGACATCAGATTTATGATTTTCGCTATACATTCATCGCATTCGCATGCCCCTCGCGAATACGATAGATATATATTTCATTTCATAAATCTGATATCAAACAAGCACAAATTACAGATCCTCTGTATAGGAATGGCATTGCTACTTCATGAGAGTAGATGTGTTCGAATGTGCCTTCTGTTGTCTGTCTATGGATCATTACATACATTCTCAATTTGAACAAAGATCGACGATAACTACACAATACAAAGAATACATAAAGACGCGTTAACAGTTACCGTTATGGATAAAAATCGCAAAATTAATAACTGCAAAATTCGACCGCCGCCTCTCACAGGTGGCACTGCCATCGGATTTATTCGACTGTCGCGTCCAGCGTAGGGAGTGGAAGTAAGAACACTAGTCTACCGTAGCGATTACTGTAAAAACAAGACTTTTTTTTTTGCTGGGACTGTATGTGAATGTAATGCATTCCAATATATGAGCCCCCTACATAGAAAAGTAAGTAAGTAAATAAATAAATAAGAATCAGAATTCAGCCACTCAGTAATATAAATACATGTGGCGCTAACTCTTAAACCACGCAAGAAATGCTTAATAAAATAGGCTCCGAATTCAAGTGAAAACACATAAAAACACAAATACATGCATGTATAATTCAGATGAATAAATTTTTAAAAATTGAGAGATATTTACAGCTTACAGTATACCTATTCACCTACCTCAGAGTTCACTGTGTACTGGACAAACATAAAGCAAGACGTTACCTTTCACTGCCCACTACTTGAGCTCCACCAGTTAACATCATAACCACATGCGCGACCAAGTAGTACAAGTTCTTTCCCATTTTCTTCGAATCACTTCCAGAGAACGATCTTGAAATAAGATATGTGGTTTAGCCCTCGACGTTTCAGTCTGTGGAAAATAGGCAAATACTTATTTTTCAAAACAAATGGGTTTTGTTACACTACGTGATTATGAACGTTACTTATCTGATACACTTCACTTTAGATGATCCGTTTACAGTCAACAGCGTTGTTCCTTCAATACAAGATGCAAGTTGTGGTAATGTATGACTATAAAAGAAATCGTGAATAGCTTGCAGCAGTTTTTCTGCCAAATCACAATATGAACTTACCTGAATGCTGCTGGAGATCTAGATGGATTGGAAGCGGTGATCTATGGAACTGAAATAGCAATTACATTGTGATCTTATATAGCATGAACGACACATTGCTATTCATGATTATTAAAATCCAGCCCATGGAGAGACAGATTTAATGTGGCATAAAGTGCATATGAAATGCACAATTTGTGAACCGCTCCGTGCATTTCCAATATAATTATGTTAGCACAGGTTTATATCATTGTAAGGCTACGATAGACTAGCCCTCACCTTCACTTTCTAAGCCAGACGCAACGGTCGAATAAACCGGCATGTCAGGGCCAACTGTGAGAGGCGGCGGTCGAGTTTTGCAGTCCTGTGTCGGCTGATCGGCCGATCAATACGCGAAACGGTTATTATCCATAATAATAACACTAAGTGCGTCTGTAGACTCTTTATTATGTGTAGTCATCGTCGATCTTTGTTGAAGATGTGAATTTATGTAGTCAGTATGTCTCAGTAATGAATGCCTCCAGGGCGCAAACATTTCCAACAGGACTTGGCCGTGTAACGTCACTGGATGTTACCGTAGTCAGTTCATCCAATTATTAAATGCAAGTTATACCGTAGGCTACAAAAAGCCTCATTTGTTTTTTCCACGTAGATAGGAAGCTCTCTTACTCAGAAAGGAGGCAATAGGAGATCTTCAGAGGAAAATACCTCGCCCCCCCTACCCCCACTCAGTTTTACCGCCTCGGATTAATTTAACAACTGTAAATAACGTAAGGTTACATTTTAGCAGTTTTACAGTAATTATCCCACTACACTAGATTTCGTAGGCCATGAAGAGCCTGACTTTTGGACACATCGCAGGCAATTCAGCAAAATCGATCTTCTCTTCTTCAGAACTGGGTGGTCACATTCAGATCTGTGCCGTTCAACCATTGCAATTCGTCTCTGTGTCAGCTGGCAATGGCAAACAGCTCTTCTTAATTCTGCCAGGAGATGGCAGTCCAGTAAACCTGTTGTGGTGTTTGGTCTGCCTGCAGACACAGGCAGAGGGCTGAGCTGCTTATGCCTGTCTTATGCAGGTGCTTGTTGAGCCTGCAGTGTCCTGTTCTTAATCGAAAGATGGTAACCTGATCGCATCTGTTGAAATTACTAAAGAAATCCTTTGCGTAGTTATGGTCTGGATCCGTTTTCCAGTCTGCGGGGAAAAAAAACCCATAGTATATGTAAATACATAATATTACAAATGAAACACATAACAAAGTCATTGCTGGTCGCCAGCTGTGCAGCGCTCTGGTCCCTCCAGATCTGAAGCCAGATACTCATTTTCACTCTAGTCGAGTGGGGAAATGGAAGTGAAATGTCTTTCCCAAAGACACGACAACGGAAACCGTTCGGTCCGCAAGGCAAGCAAACAAACCTTAGACTTGACAATCTTCAGTTTCTGAGTACGATTTACAAACCACAAGGCCACGCTGCCTCTCTCTTAGCGAACCCTCGAAATTTGTGAGAAGTTCGAGTTCGTGCCCTTTCAGACCGAGCTGATTCCTGCTGACCTGCTGTCTTAAAACGCATAATACACGCTGAATTCCATGTTATACCTATCATCTATCATTCTTCAGTTTGGAATATGTCTGACCAGCCAAAGAATTTTTTGTGATAATAATTCTAAAACTTTAACGCTTTTGGACACGTGAAGAATTAATTTAGGTTTCCCCTTAAAGCAAGCACTACAGCCTTATGATTACAGAAACCTAATCCGATTTCCCTCTTTGAGCCAATAAACTGTTTTCTTTACTGTCACAAACAAGAAAATCCACAAACGCTAAGTCTTCTTTAATAGTTTGCAGAATTTAGTGAGTTTGTTAAAAATGGTGTTTAAAATATAATATAGGTCTTTCATCTGGTTTTCGAGCTACGAACCGTTACATCGAAAGGTGTAAACAAGCTAACCAGTTTCCTCAGTGACAAAGTGCTCCGCATAGAAGGCCACACCGAAACTGAAGTGAATGACTCAAACTTCTGGTTTAGTTAACAAAATCAGGAGAGAATGCAAGCTAATTCGCAGGTAGGTTTACAAATAGAGGGCCCATTCTCCACAATCTGTCCAAAGGATACATTTTTAATATCTTCCTAACTCATATGACAACATGGTGTTTTCAGGTAACTCAGAGAAATTCAGACCAAGCAGTCAAAAAGTTTTGAAAATTCTTACCCCTCATTTGGGCAAATCCCCACTTGCTTCTTTATCCTTTTCCTTCCCACCATCAGCAGTAGGTGTATTTGGTGATGTATTTGGTGGTGAATTTGGTGGTGAATTTGGTGGTGAATTTGGTGGTGAATTTGGTGGTGTATTTGGTGATGAATTTGGTGGTGAATTTGGTGGTGAATTTGGTGGTGTATTTGGTGGTGAATTTGGTGGTGAATTTGGTGGTGAATTTGGTGGTGTATTTGGTGATGAATTTGGTGGTGAATTTGGTGGTGAATTTGGTGGTCATGTAGTTTCTGCTAGGTTGAACATGCTATGAAAAATTATATGGGTTACATGTGTCACTGTGCAAACAAATCCATCAGACATGCTGGCATTTCCTAAATGATTTTCAGCATTACTTAGAATGCTCTACAAGCTTCTTTCCTATATGTTCTAAAACTAAAGATGAATCTGCATACAGTTTTCTGCCAGTGGTGTGCCAGAAGAAACAAAAAAAAAAACAGCAATGATATTATGTTTGTCCTCTACTTTCACTGCCAAAATCTTCATAAAATGAGCAGTATGGAGTAACATTTGGTAAGTACACAGAGCATACATAATGGTGTCACAGATGAAATATGGTATATAGATGGGATTACATGGAAAGAAAATGACATTTAAGGCTCAATCTAGAAATAACTGTATAGCCCACGGTGAGAAATGACACATTCGCTTATAAATCTCTTTTCTGTATTTATGTGAGCAGTCGAGAAATGTATTAGGGTCACAGGTGAACAATAGGCTCGCACGTGGAAGTAGGGACCGATTTAGGCAGTAAGAATTAAATTGCTGGGAAGTCAGAGTCCCTGTAGTGTAGTGATAACGCGTTCAGACTTGCAAGCTGGGAGAGCCTGATTCGATTCCCAGCAGGATATGAAATTTTCCAGTCTTAGGTTTTTTTCGGCCCTTTTTCTTAAAAGTGATACTTCACAGTAATGTAGTAAAATCCCTGGTGACACACTTTCCTAAAATAGTATGTAACAGAAAAATTATAAGACTGAGTTCACATTCTTATATACTAAATACTATATTCAATGATATTGCCTCCACCCGGTTACATTTAGCGAAGGGGAGAGAAGGGGTGGAAGGTGGGGGGGG
>JAWQUT010000055.1:779409-781909 GCA_033807755.1 Ellobium chinense
GGGGGGGGGAGAAAAACATAAGAAAAGGTTAAGGAAACCAGGCACATCAAACAGTTTAATGGAAATGTATGTTTTTTCTCTGGGGAAAGGGTGTGGAGAGGGAGGAAGGGTAAAGAGGAGATTGGAACACTGTAGATCTAGACATGACATACCCTTTCTGCATTGTTTTGTTGATTATGGTGAGGAAGGGAGATTAAGGCTGAGGTGGGCTAAGCTGGAAGTAAATTAGTACTGCAGAACATATTTCTGCACGCTTAGATTCAGTCCAAACACTTGATACCAGTGATTTGATAGGGGCTAATCATACCAGAGAAAGTGGAGGGGGCTATGCCCATGGTCCTGTACCTAGTGTAGAAAATATCTGATATAGTCTAGTTATTTACCTACCGAAATAGGTGCATGTGGTCCAGTTTTTAGGAAATTTTGTGTGTCTTGCATCTGATCACAGCCTGGAAACGTTTATTGCATTGGTTTGATGCCTTTTAACCTGTAAGAGATCATGCAAGACATTAGATTCACGTTACAGAAGCTTAATCCGATTTCCCTCTTTGAGCCAATAAACTGTTTTCTCTACTGTCACCGACAAGAAATTCCACAATCTCTAAGTCTTCTTTAATAGTTTGCAGAATTCTATGAGCTTATTAAGAATGATGTTTAAAATATAATTTAGGTCTTTCATTTCGTTTTCGAGCTACGAACCGATACCTCGAAAGGTGTAAACAAGCTAACCAGTTTTCGTAATGACAAGTGCTCCGCACAGAAGACCACATCGAAACGGAAGTGAATGACCCAAACTTCAGGTTTAGTTTACAAAATCAGGAGAGAATGCAAACTAATTCGCAGGTAGGTTTACAAATCTAGGGCCCATTCTCCACAAAGATTGTGGACATAGTTTTTACTGTTTTCCTAACGCATTTGACAACATGATATTTTCATCCAATTAGAAATCTGTAACCGTATGGTCGCCGAAAGAAAAAAAAAATATCGGGGAAGGCGTTCAAGGAGAGGGTCTCGAGCAAAAAAAAAAAGCAAGCACAGTCAGCAACAGCGCAAAGCGGAACATTGAGTGATTTGACATTGTAATGACTGAACTGACATGAAGATGTGCCCACAATAATCGCTTAAATCGTTAAAAGTCTGCACTTTTACCTCCAAGCCTGACCGGCGCTCTACACGTGTTCAGTATGTTTAAATGAATACATTTACTAATTTAGACCCCCTCGATTTGGAGAACGAAAATTACAAATTCGAATGTTTGTATCTAGACTACATTGAGAGTTGTCTACTTTGTTCTCGCTTGACACTGTCTTTGCTGCTACATATTGTGCATATAAGAGCGCTGAATCTGTGAGAAAGCGTAAAAAGCTTCCAGAGAAGAAAATCAGCTGTCATTGATAGAGTCGTATCGTTATTACTTTTAAATGCCTCAGTTGTTTGAACACTTTGTAAAACGTCTAGGATTAGCTAAATTGTATCTGATACATAAGATAATGTTTGGTGGTCTCAGATTCATTGAAGCCAGTCTAAATTTCCGCCTTAAAACTAATAGATTCATAAATTATATGGACGCCATGCCCCTGCGTCTGATTGACTTTTAAAAGTCATTGAGAAGATTAAACCTTAATTTTGGAGTTTAGCCACTGCTCAGTTTCTGCAATGGCATCATCATCTCAGTCGAAATGGTTTCCTTTGTTACTCTGTTTGCCGATTTTTTTTGTGGGGGAAAAAAATCCGGTGGAGCCAAGCCAGGCGAATATACTTAGTGGGATAAAGCTTCCATGCTCAAATTGTTGTGTGTTTCAAAGGTGGTGGTATGTGGTTTGTGTGCTGCCATGTAAAGGAAGAGGTTTTTTGTTTTTTTTATCAAATCGCTTTTATGCTTTCTTCTCGGTCACAAATTTCTGTAATTTTACGAGCAGATTGGCATACTTTTCTCTGTTAATGGGTCAGCCATGTGGCAAATAGGCAATGCTAAACTGCACCTGGCATCAGAGAAGATATTAAGCAAGGCTTTTAGCAACAAATAGCACAACTTTTTGGTTTGATGGAGGTGGGTGAGGCTAAAGAGTCCACACTATATGCTTAAAGCCTTCAATTCTGGATCAAAATGGGGTATCCAGGTCTCCTCCAAGGTCATCAGATGGTCAAGAATGTTCTCTTTTCAGCTTTTTGAAGTAACTGATGAGAGGTGTTCACCTTCTTTCCAATTTGTTCACCTGCGACAATTCTTAGTACCGGTAGCGCTATTTGTCATGTTCCAAATACCATAAAATGACTAGAGCTTATTTATATTATACAGTTTATTAAGGATAAGGATAAGCATAACTTCATTTATCCACAAAGGGAAACTTGTCTTTTTACAGAGTGCTTACAAAACATAAATATCTGTGCAAACACACACACTCCCTCGCTATCACACATACACACGCACATACTTCCACACACACACAAGCAACCACGAACACACACTTATCAGATTGATAAGTACACACAACGATCT
>JAWQUT010000055.1:786909-790779 GCA_033807755.1 Ellobium chinense
TAGGGGCTGGATGAGAAGTGAGGAACATGAGAGAATTTGTAAACAAGGATAATGTCTAGGGACTTTGCCAATGATGCTTTTTCTTGTGTAACCCTGCTTCTAACCCTACCCTTAAGCCTAAATCGCAAGCACTAAGTAGGAGAATTCCAGGATACTCCCGAAGTAACGATAATACTAACAAAATAATAATCCTGGAACTGACAGAGACAGATCATATTTGGTGTAAACTAAATTCTCATATTATTATCTGCAGTTAGGTTAATTTTTGCTGATCAGCTAACTCTTCTTACCACTAACATTCCAGCTATCCCTCCGCTGCCTTCTTCCTCCGCCCCACCCCCTCCCCCCTTTTTTTTTGCCATTCCAAAGGGGAAGATTTAAAACTGGAATCCTCTTCAAATGAAGATGTTTTATTTTCTCTTCATTGCTGTTTCATTATGTGCCAATTAGTATCTCTTCTTTGATCTGCAAGGTCTAGTTTATGGAGTCCGGCAGGATAAGGGAATATCACAGAGTTCTATTATTGACTAGAAGGCTTACTGGGCCGTATGCCGCATGCCGCGTAGAGCATCGCTGGTTCCAGGATTTGGGGGCAATTTATTTATTAAATTTCATCTAATCATTTATTTTGACCCCCTCCTCCCTTTGTTTTTCATCACATACACAGTCCTTCCATTACGATAACCCCCGTTAATACCCCAACGATCCATTATAGCTTAACAATAAAAATGCGAGTGAGAGAAGCAGACTGCCCCCAAATGTCGGCCATTACGGCTGCTCTATGCGGCACCCTGAGCCAGCCTCGCGTAAGAGGAAGTAAGCCCTCTAGTCAATAATAGAACTCTGTGGGCAATATCTGGACATTACCTAACATTAGACTTACGTAACTGTATTATAAACAAAGTAACGAGGAACATACGTAACAAGTCATGAAGAGTGATAACGTCAAGCTCATTACACATTTGCCTCAATCTTTTCTTTTTAAGTTTTGAAAAATATAGCACTCTCAACCTGTTGCTCAAAGCAAAACCAGTAAGGCATATGTGGTTAAGCCTGTAAAATTGGGATATAATAATGAGATGAAACTCGACATTTGTTTTCATAGGAAAAAGAAGATCAATGGAAAACCATAGCAATATAAACAAATTCAAATCATCGAAAAATGATTTAAGCAAATATGGAATAACCGTGACGACAATGTCTATAGCAGTACGTGCACCATGAACGCACCTAAAAACAGACCAGCGTCCGTAGGCATAATCCTTACTTTAGTTCACGCACTGCGGTAACCATGGGAAACTCACAAAACATTAGTAGTATTCACTATGGTTAATGCGATACGTTAACTAACGTATGGATTATGCATACAGCCACAGGGATCCTATGCACAGTGGGCAGTATGCACAATACAGTCAAACTTTGCGCGTGGACTGTAACCACGGGAAACACAAATGACGTTTTGAGGTTTTTTTTCTGTAGTTATCGCCAGTGCGTAAAGTTAGACAGCATTGTCCATATGGCCCTGAATAGGTTTTTGGCCCAAACTATGTAATTATGAGATCTGCGACTCACACTGCCGATGTTTAACCTACACTTTGCAAACAGAAAGAGACCCATAATATAAGGCGGAAAATGATAATACATGATGCATTCTCTATTTTTAGTATATTGCATATAACTTCAGGTTAGACACTTAACAATGGCGCAGAACAGCCTAATATCACAAAAGTGTGCATACATTCATATATTATTTGCTGGGCTTAAACTCATACACTCATGCGTGATATTCAGCAACAGAATCTGACATTTCAATATCTGAACAAGATTGCAAAACCAATAATAAAGGCCTGGATACCTAACTGACGGGGTCTTGGAGCGAGTTTCTTACAACCATGTTCACAGTAGGTTAGGGTTTATATATTAATCACTGAGGCAGAAGTAATTGGACTCAAAAAAAGCTGCGTTAGTTGAGTATTGTGAAAGTCGTCCATGATCTAAACACATATGACGAGTATTTTGGGGCTTGATTCCAGATGAGGCCTATCTTTCCTTTCGAAGACCACCTTACGTTGGATGGCATGAGATTACATATGTCTGTCATAAATAAACAGGCTCTACCTCATATTCCATTTTCCTCATTGCATCTAACCTTCCTTATGGTCAAAGAAAGACCAACACTCATCAACATCTGCACTGATCTTCTTTGTTCTGGCTTGAATCATCTTGGGCTGAGAATTGACACGATTGAGATAAATTGTGTCACAAATAAGCAGGTTCTCCCATCTTCCTCCCCGCATCTGACCTGTTTTCAATGTCAAATTCAGACCCACCGTCATCAGCGTCTATTTTGATCTCCATGACCTCCACTTGACTGCTCATGCGTCGTGAGTTGGCCTTATTGAGACATGCAACCCACAAGGTTGCCAGTGCTGAGATGGCATACATTATCCCGGCCATTAAAAATGGTGGCTTGAAAGAGTGGAAGTCATCGATGAGTTTTCCTGCAAGTGACGATAAAGGTACCGT
The DNA here is from genome assembly GCA_033807755.1 of Ellobium chinense. Taxonomy (NCBI): domain Eukaryota; kingdom Metazoa; phylum Mollusca; class Gastropoda; order Ellobiida; family Ellobiidae; genus Ellobium; species Ellobium chinense. The sequence goes on from JAWQUT010000055.1 coordinate 789,436, forward strand.
TACTCTTCTAAGGCAACCGTTACTTCATACCTTCACCAAAAAAAAAAAAAACCCTAAAAACCAGAAGACAGGATTCAATCACTTGGCTTAATCATAAAAACTTGATAATGAGAACCACAAAACAAACAAAAGATCACCATCTCAAAACTCGGCATATTTGTTGTAGTGCTCTCATTTCCACATCAATTTTATTCATGTATTCGAAAAAACTCAAAATGGTGGACTGGAGCCCCAGAATCCGACGAAGGACCTTTCTGTACTTTTCCTAGTCTCATTCTTTGAGACATTACAAGGATTTTACAAACATACATTTTCCTCTTACTATTATAGTGTTATAAATACACCTTGTACAGCCCAGTCAGCACGATCCCCTAACATGGAGACGCTTATTCTTCAACAACTACAATAACAACAAACACAACAACAACAACAACAGCAACAACAATTTGAGACGAGCTCTATAACAATGCTATTTTTGCCTTATCTATGATGATTTTATTCCATTAACTTCAATGGCTGGTCACCAAACACTAAATGTTACATCATACTGGCACATCAGCATCTCATTACGGTAATCTCTTGACAATCAACACCGCTAAATTTCATCTCTTTAATCACCCTCTCATTATTACCATATGCACATCATCACAACACCTACCACTATCATCCCCTCATTACAATAATCACTGACCACTATTACCACCTCACCAGTTTACCACCACCATCATCACCTTGTGACATCTCCACAATTACCATACCAGCAGCAGGAGTTGATCGCTATTGTTATCGTTACAGTGGACAGTACAGTTCTTTTTGTACGGTACCACCACCACGAGCCCTTTGGCTCCTTATGATTAGGCTGTTGTGGCAGCAGGTATCTCTGTTCGTACTGCTTCTCTACGTGAAGTAAGCAACCGCTGTAATGCCCAAATTTATTCTTCGGGTGTGTAAGGCACTATTCAAAACGTTCTCGAATTAATGCCCTTGATTCTAATTACCGAGGCAGAAATGGCCCTGCCGTCATTAAAATTCTTGTTACACACTACAGAATATCTCTCGATATGTATATATATATTGTGCTGCACATCACAGCTATCACTGGAAGGTCTTTCCGACTGATTGATGACTTTAATGCACTCCTTCATTGTTGAGAAAACATATAGGGAAAGCAGTGGGCGACAGACACAATCTCTGTGGGGCTTCACAGAATTTGGACGCCTATCCATTTGCCATGAGAATATCTTCTCTTTGTTGTTTGTACAACCCACAACAAAATTGTGTTATCCCCTCACGGGTCGAAAAGTTCTCTTTGCCGGTAATGTTTACATTTTAATCATGAAGCGC
>JAWQUT010000055.1:790790-810526 GCA_033807755.1 Ellobium chinense
GGGAATTGGGATCAAAATGGCTGCTGGAAAATCGTGAATTCACAGTTGGGTCCCCTTCCCGACTATTTGCCAGTTCAAAGACTCGCGGGGTCCACTGGGCTATTACTAACCTGCAATAGGTGGATTGATTGTGAAGGCGGATCCCTGGAACAAAGCCACCATCCCAAATGATTCCGTTAAGACTTCAATACCAAGTTGTTCAGCCAGGACTATAGTCCTCATGGATACAGCTACAGCTGAAAATATTACAGTTAAAGAATGAACTAGTTAGTATCATCAATAGATGGTACAATCATTTATTAAATCACGTAATTCCAAATCCACTAGAACATAAGAATTTCAGTACTTAATTCGTCATTACCTGTTCATTGTGACGATGATAACCAGCGTTATCATCGCTTATTTCATTTTGTCCTAATAAAATTACAAGAAAACCTTTCCTTTGTCATCAGAGTTCAAACAGTAGATGTGTAGCTGAATCCCACTGAATTCCGTCCCTGGATCATATCAGGAAAATAAAATAATATATATTTTCATCACCTAATCATTTGTAGTTACGAGGGCACCGAACCCTTGACAAGACTGAGCCAAGCTAGTGTTTCATCAGTGCCTAGTTTTGAAAGACACAACCACATCTTGTATGAAAGTACAAATGTAAGAGGTCTTAGGTAATTCTCAAAGGCTCAAACGATTGAAAAGTTAATTAATGAGTGAGAGGTTTAATATGTCATTACATGAGAGAGAGAGAGAGAGAGATAGATAGATAGAGAGAGAGAGAGAAAGCGAGAGAGAGAGAGAGAGAGAGGCAGGAGTGTGTGGTTGTGTGTGTGTGTGTGTGTGTGTGTGTGTGTGTGTGTGTGTGTGCGTGTGTGGGTGTGGATATGGGTGTGGATATGGGTGATTGGTTAAGTGTGTTTGTGTGTGTGTTTATATAATAATAATAATAATAATAATAATAATAATGCGGTTTATAAGTCTCATATCCAGGCTAATATTATTATGATGTGTGTGTGGTCGGTGAGTGACTGGGGGACTTTGTGTATGTNTGTGTGTGAATGTCTGATCCTTTCATTTTCTGATCCATGAGATATTAATTATTTCTGGCTCTTCCTGTAGAAAAGATTTGTAGAAAGAAGTTCAAAATAACAGCAAGTAGATCAATTTCTTTCGTTTTTTTTCATTCAGGACGATGCATAACAAACAGCCGCCCTCATATTTCTATAAAAAAAAGAGTAGATGTGGAAGGACGTAGGCTTTTATAGCATGAAACGGGGGTAAAACGTAGAGAAGTGGGAGGGAGGGATGAGATACAAAAGTTAAGGTGCTCAAGAAAGCTAGGAACAATCATGGTCGGGAAGAAAACTGGCAGTGATATGGAATGGGATGACTCCAGAGATGAGAAAGCATTGAAGGCCCATCTATAATAAAGGTAACCTACAGGATAGTAATTATACAAGGATACAAGACTCACAGTTCAAATCGAGTTGGCAGGTCTGTGCAGCCAATTTATAAGTAGGAGCACAATGACAATTAAGTGATTCTGACAAGGAAATATAAAGATACAATAACACCGCGACAGACAAAAACAAGCTTCAGAACGGAAATAAATATTTTTTAAGCCTTCACAAAACGGTCGACCATTTCGGGTCACCAGCACGAAGAACGATAAGTAACAAAACGTATATTGTTGATTTGATTAAATTAAAATTAAGCTGGTATGTAATTTACTCAACCTAGTGGTTTTGGTTTTCTTACGGTATATATTAATCAAGGAATAACACTTATACAGTATCATCACATATCCACGCGCCACACCAACACAGCTGAAACCATTATATATATATACAGTATATATATATACAAACGGACGGTCCACCTCACCTTCCTGTCCAACGGATTTCTTTAGATATTATAATTCATCTCTCAAGTTTCCCAACAGGTTAAAATAAAATAGTATAGTCCTAAACTCTATGACCTGCGAGATGCCTGGCAGTGTTCGTTTGGTCCCTTTGTTTTGACAAAATGGGAAGCCACATCCTTCCCTTGTATTCTGTGGCAGTCCATAGTAAGGGGTACGCTTTTGGTTAGTGCGTGTCACACAGTGAGGAAGGATGCACCCCCACTAGAGATTTATTAGAAATATGTCGCATTTTGTACAAAACTGGAAGAAAAAGTTCACAACATGGTGGTAAATATCTACGGTTTCACGTTTGTTCGTGGAACATCTTATCAACAGCCTTGTGTCAGAAGAGGATATGGCAAAATATCAACGGTGACCTGTATGCTAATGAATGAAGCAAAGATATAAGTATACCACTCGTAAGTCAGTGCATTGTTTCCTGTCGCTTCCACATTGATCACAGCCATCTTGGTTTGCCTAGACTAATACTTCCACTGCTAAGAAAGGAAAGAGATCTGGCTTTCCATTCTGTCAAACTGCGGAAACCAAACAGACATAGCCCCTGTGTGTGTGGTTGGTTACCAACAATATCACAACTACAGACGACAACGTGAAGACTATACTTACCCATACAGAGTCCAAATACGGCTGAGCAGAGCTGCAAGAAAATGTATTCCTGACAGAAGGGTATCACAAGGTTGATTACAGTCGCAACAGACAAGGCGACAAAATATAGCCAGATACTCGGCACATGGAAACAGTCGGTGATGAAGCCTGGAAGAATAATAATAATAATAACGAAGATCACTTATAAAGCACTTTTCTCTTAAGGCTCAAGAGCTTTACATTCACGCACGCACGCACGCACGCACGCACGCACGCGCGCGCACACGCACGCGCGCGCACACACACACACACACACACACACATACATATACATATATATATATACACACACACAGACATTGTGAGTTCAATATATGGGAACCATTTATAAACCAACTGTAAAAGGACCGAGCTGCATGGAATCAGGCGTCTATTGTCTGACCGGCGTTCACACAACACTATTATGGTACGGTATGATAATACATTAATGTTTCCTCATTTCTGAAGTATTATGGCATTATAATATAACAATGTTCTGAAAACATCTCATAATACATCATCATAATCGTGTCAATCACTAGCTATACACTAACAGCTTTCCATGACACATACCAGTACCATTATAAGTCACATCAAGGAGTGAGGCAGCGGCAAAATTACTGTAAACGTCTTTTCTGCGAGAGGATCTAATTTCCGCACATTTTACGAGTTTGAGCCTGACTCGCGAAAATTACATCCCCCGAAAAAAGTTGCATTCAAATATTTTAATAAATGTTATTTACAAGCTTAGTAACTATATTGTATAAAGGTGGTAACCCGCAAGGAACGCGAAAATGATGTTATATCTAGCAACTACCTGTAATTATTCGGACATATCGGTTATACTATGTTGTTTTTTTTTCTATCAGCACGAAATATGCTTGCCAGTATGGCGATTTTAATACCAAATCCCGCCATTCAAGAATACTCTAGATTTCTGTGCTCTAAAGGCAAAAGAGAAAACCTTAATGCGTGCCTGGAGAAACTTGAGACTTTTGCGGAATGCCATTTCCGACTTCTTGCAAACATTAGACCCTCCCTTAAAAAAAAAAAATCCTGCTTTAATACGCAATCCTACATCATGCCGGTGTAAATGAAATACAATAAGACCTCACGACCTCGACCTCATTTCTAATCTCAGAAAGCTATTTTTAGTGTGGGATGTCTGTCTTAACACAGAGACATGAGATACTGACACGGAAGCCCACGTTTCACGTCAGCTAAATACGTTACTCCATTCATATAATATCTAAAAAACTACGTCACCAAAACGTGCTACATTCAAGTCATCACCACACCCATGGCGTTTTCACCGAATACGCACCAACAGGTAAATAGTTTGTAATTACTTGCCACGGTAAAGGATATAGGGCCTAGTCACTGGGAATATCCGATTTTCATACCTTCAACAGTGGTGCATTAAGGAGCTAAAAGCACACACTGTTTACACTGATAGAGGCACCGGGGACCGTTGAGTTCGTAGGCACCACAACTTACTTTCAGCATTAAAAATGGAAGAAGCTGACAAAATGTAGATCTATAATAATAAACAATGCTTTCTACTACAATATGAGAAAGTGAATCTTCATCAATGTTTTTGTTTGATGGCCTGATCCTACCCTCAGTCAAGACCGGAGCACTCATTGCTGGGCAGAACCTCGTGATGGATGTTTTGATCTAAACCTCGGCTGGGATCAGTCCATCAAACAAAAACACTGATGAGAATTTCCCATGTATTCGACGCGCTAGCAGATCAGTTCTCATTGTATCAAAACTCTAGATCTGAAGTTTAATGTGAGTGTGAAGGTGTGTGTGTGAGAGAGAGAGAGAGAGAGAGAGAGAGAGAGAGAGAGAGAGAGAGAGNATACGGAAGTAGTTCAACAAAAAGTAGCGTTATCACACTTCTCACGGTGGTAAGAGATCTCATCGTTAATGCGCAAACTCTCAATTATCTTATCACTTCCTAAAAGCATCGTGATGCACGAGTACACCACTCATCACACTCATCTTCCGTATTCATAAATAAACCAGGAAGTAAGATATCTATGTCAGCTAATGAAATCAATTTCTAAAACCGCAGCAACCAGTCAGATGCCTTAATTTTAAATGACTGTCTCACTAAATCTGTGTTTCTAAACAACCCGGAAGTAAGAAATGCATTGGGCGATGAAAGCCATTGTTTCAAATTGCAATTGTCAATCACCTTTCTAGATATTAAACAACTGACCTACAGACGTTCTGTTTCTACCGCCTCGTTTATCTATTCCATACCTGCAAAGAGGCGGCCCATGACATTCGTTATTCCCACGATTGAGATGAGAAAAGCAGCATCTGACCTATTTATTCCCATGGACACAGCAAGGTCGGGCATGTATGTCAAGGACACTGACTGGGCTGAAACAAAGAACAAAGCCAATAAACATTAGGTAATCAGACAGACAAACAGACAGACCGACAGACACGGACAGACAGACATAGATAGATAGATAGATAGATAGATAGATAGATAGATAGATAGATAGATAGATAGATAGGCATCAGGCAAGAAGGCAGGTAGGTAGACAGGTAGGAGTTAGGCAGGCAGGCACACTGGCAGGCTGGCAGGTATATAGGTAGATAGAGACACAGGTAGGTAGGTAGGCAGATGGTAGGTAGCTAGGTAGGTAAGAAGGTCGGTAGATAGGTAAATCGGTCGTTCGGTCGATATGCTGTTTACTGTACAACATAGGTCATTTTCTTCATTTCCAGCGAGCAGATTCCTATTTTCATGAAATTTACATGAGATTCTCATGTTTGACAGTCTCTGGATTATCATTTATCATTACTAATCGCCATTTCTCTATGTTCATGTTGTTTGGGAATACTGATGCAAACACAATTAAATATAACAGAACCTAGTCATTTTTTGTTCTGTCATCATCGCGCACAGTAGAGTCACTATTTTGGCCCGGAGAGGGGAAGGGAAAAGGAAATTTAAGACATAAAGGAATGTGTGTGTGGGGGGNGGGGGGGGGAGGTGGGGGGAGACTCTCCATCATCTACAGAAGCCCACCTGCCTTCCATACCTAAGTAACCATTGTGCCCCTTCAAAACCTTCCCCCTCCCCCAATTCAGTAACTCGTTTGCTACGCCACTGTTTGCTCTTTAAACAGATAAGCAGTAGCCCTGCCATGCGAAATAGGAAGAAGGAGAGAATAATCTTATTCTGCCTTTCTGGAATATAAAACACACTGTATGATGCGCATTTTGGATCCATACGGGTGGAATAAATTTTATGCCGCTTTACGGAACATTAACCCCGACAACAGCAACTTAGCCCAGCTTTGTGCGACGAAGGAACAGCCTTGATGTTGTAACCAAAATAATTATTACTAGGCTATATAGATACTAGCTACTTTATATTTTTTTTTGTATTTGCTAGGGATGGGCAGCATCGGATTCAAGTACTCGAGTCTCGATTCCACGTAAGAGACCGGACTGGAATCGGTTCCAAACACTGGAATCGGATCAACTCTAAATACTTCTATGCACAAAATAGTGTGAATTCACTGAATTCTAGCAATCATTACACGTAAATCAAAAATATATGACAGATTTTGATATTCAAGTACCATAATGTACATCAACAATAGTTTAAATTACACAAACTATCGTTTCTCTTGACAGTTTGTGACAATTGTTATTGTAGCTGATAATGGTGGTATAAGTGCTAGTTGTTCTGCTCCAGTTAGAGTGTTTGTTATGGTGCTGTTCTTTCACTTCTAAGTACAAAATGATTGCGATTGTGAGGATAGTGATGGTAGCCGTCATGATATGATAATGATGACAACAGCAGCATTTCTCAGAATACTTGTCTGTAATGGCAGTCTGAACATATCACATTAGGGACTCACAACCGTGGGTTTCTCTTTACTCTTAACCCTGAAGGACCCACTGTCCCATATTTGGCACATGAAGATATTTAATTACGATAAAAGGTAGTCCTAAAAAAACTAGCATACTATACTCTTATAATATGGCCTCTGTGACCACAGAATGATAATTGTTCTCAGATTTTTAAACTTTTGTCTCTAATATTGCATTAAGCAAAGCCATGTGCACTCTATACTCAATACATATAACAATGCATTTTCTAACAATATGTTCACTCTTGGGTCTTAGCAACCTGTCTCCTTAAAGTGTCCCGATTCCATATGTTTGCATATAAACTACTGTTTCAAGATCACAAGATAAGTATAGAGTGAAATTTTTCTTGTTTTCTTAGCCTCTTAAACGTTACTTACAAATCCCAAATCAATAACCTGGCGCCTCCACTCAAATCTTTGTTTATGAGCCGCGAAATCTTGGTACGTACTTGAAATTGTACTCGATTCTTCCGGTTACGGGGTTCAAAATATGTGGGATCGAATCGGTTTCAGACCTATGGGATTGCCCTTTCCTAATTCTTGCACGGCATTAACGACCCACCGGCCTGTCCTTGAACTAGAAGTGTGCCCTAATCGATATCTGTAGTGAGTACTCGAACTTCCGAAAAACGAGTAAGCGAATATTGTCGATACTAATGTTTTAATTCAAGTTATATATTTTTAATGACCTATTACTATAGGTTTTAGGTAGAAAAACACTTCATCTGAGAACCTAAGAAATAGCCGATTTCCGATCCCGGAGTGAATATTCGTTTATTAACTTTTATTTATAGGTAAACTATGTCAGAATATATTTTGGGCAATTTCAGTAATCAACAAACCTCAAACATCTTACAAACTGGATTTATGTTTTATTGTTGTTACGGTCAAGACACTGTGCGTGTTATCGTTAAAAGTCAATTTCTCAAAATTCAGCAATTTTAGGGATACACAAATCAAGAGTATGTTTATGTTTTAGAATGTAGCTGCGACTCTGCTGTGCAAAACAATTGATAACATGCTCAGATGTCATGTCAGGTTTTAACCTATAAATTTTCAGACTGCACACGATCTGATTTATTCTAAACATCGTATCAAGGGGTACAATTCAGTCAAAATAAAGGGGTACAAAAAAAAGCGCAATTTTTGACAGGGTATAGATGGCGATATAGGACGATGCGATAAAATACACGAGGGTAGGTACATGGAGGGCAATCCTGTTAACAAAGCGTGGCCGTGTGGTTTGTGAGTCGTACTCAGAAACTGAAGACTGTCAAGTCTAAGGTTTGTGTGTTTGACTCGCAGATCGGGCGGTTCATGCCGTAGTGTCCCTGGGAAAGACACTTCATTTTCATTGCCTTACTGGACTCAGGTGTAAATGAGTACCTGGCTGTAGAGCTGAGGGCACGACGGCGCTGCACTGCTGCCGACCAGCAATGACTTTATTATGTATTTCATTAGTAATGTTGCGTATTTACATGTATAATGTCCACTGATCTGTATTAAGAGTGAGATGTATAACATTGTATAACCTTGTAAATCAATGTCCCAGCAGGGTAAATAAAAGTCGTTTTTCCTTTTCTTCTCTTTTCCCTGAATGTCTCTGACAATACAGAACACATATTTACCATGGTTTATGCCATCGTAAACCCTAACAACATATAATCGAATAAATCTGCATTTAGTTTCCCCAGTGGATCTGTGGGGTTTTTTTTCAACCTTTGATCTCGATAGCAAGCACCATCTCACTAAATCATTGTATCGTCACAGTATCACTATCGACTATCGATGATATTTAAGTTGTGAGTACCCTTAATGGTGCGATATTTACAAATATCGATCTNGTTTCAGACCTATGGGAATGCCCTTTCCTAATTCTTGCACGGCATTAACGACCACACCGGCCTGTCCTTGAACTAGAGGTGTGCCCTAATCGATATCTGTAGTGAGTACTCGAACGATTTAGCGAATATTGTCGATACTAATGTTTTAATTCAATATTTTTATGACTTATTATTATAGGTTTTAGGTAGAAAAACACTGCATCTGAGAACCTAAGAAATAGCCGATTTCCGATCCCGGAGTAAATATTCATGTATTAACTTTTATTTATAGGTAAACTATAAAGGAATATATTTTGGGAAATTTCAGTAATCAAGAAGCCTCGAACACCTTACAGACTGTATTTATGTTTTATTGTTGATACGGTCAAGACACTGTGCGTGTTATCGTTAAAAGTCAATTTCTCAAAATTCAGAAATTTTAGGGACAAAAATCGTGAAATCTTTGCCAATTTTAAATCAGCTCTCCCTAATTTTCGTACACAAATCAAGAATATGTTTATGTTTTAGAATGTAGCTGCGACTCTGCTGTGCAAAACAACTGATAACATGCTCAGATGTCATGTCAGGTTTTAACCTATAAATTTTCAGGCTGCACACGATCTGATTTATTCTAAACATCGTATCAAGGGGTACAATTCAGTCAAAATAAAGGGGTACAAAAAAAAGCGCAATTTTTGACAGGGTATAGATGGCGATATTGGACGATGCGATAAAATACACGAGGGTAGCTACATGAAGGGCAACCCTGTTAACAAAGCGTGGCCGTGTGGTTTGTGAGTCGTGCTCAGAAACTGAAGACTGTCAAGTCTAAGGTTTGTGTGTTTGACTCGCAGATCGGGCGGTTCATGCCGTAGTGTCCCTGGGAAAGACACTTCATTTTCATTGCCTTACTGGACTCAGGTGTAAATGAGTACCTGGCTGTAGAGCTGAGGGCACGACGGCGCTGCACTGCTGCCGACCAGCAATGACTTTATTATGTATTTCATTAGTAATGTTGCGTATTTACATGTATAATGTCCACTGATCTGTATTAAGAGTGAGATGTATAACATTGTATAACCTTGTAAATCAATGTCCCAGCAGGGTAAATAAAAGTCGTTTTTCCTTTTCTTCTCTTTTCCCTGAATGTCTCTGACAATACAGAACACATATTTACCATGGTTTATGCCATCGTAAACCCTAACAACATATAATCGAATAAATCTGCATTTAGTTTCCCCAGTGGATCTGTGGGTTTTTTTTTCAACCTTTGATCTCGATAGCAAGCACCATCTCACTAAATCATTGTATCGTCACAGTATCACTATCGACTATCGATGATATTTAAGTTGTGAGTACCCTTAATGGTGCGATATTTACAAATATCGATCTGCCCCCAACCCTGCCGTGAACCACAGCCGAGGCCACGTTTTTATTTATTCCTCAGTTCAATGACCTTTCCACGCTCAATCATACACACTCAGGTAAGGTATTCGCAGGTGTTACACGCATACCAGGAAACGACATAGATGTGATAGACGTAAACAAGGATTGAAACAGCCGGCTGAAACCAGATTTTGATCTTATAGCTGGCGCGTTCAGTTATTACTGGACAAAGAATTTCTCGTTATCAGGAATTAAAATCTAGATCAATGTTGCCACCAGCAATGCTATGCGGTACCAGTGAACAGAAACGCGCACAAATAAAATGTGGGTTATGTTTTTCACGCAGCGATTACACACTACGAGTCTGTACTCATTTATTTTGTTAGAAGGCATTTAAATGCAGATAGAAATACGCAGATAAGACACACAGACACACAAACATACTGTATATATTATATATACATACACCATATACACACACACACACACACACACACACACACACACACACACANGACTATTTTCATGGAGCTCACCGGCCGGCTAATTTAGTTACAGTTAGGTTGTAAGTTCTGCAATTCTTTATGTTAAGCGACATGACAGGAAGAAAAAAAATTACAATTATTTTGTGACATCCATTCAGGGAAATGAATCCTCGGTTGGTGGGCAACATAAATTACAGATGTCCAGTTGTTAGGGGTAATCGAATATTCTTATCGATGCATGCACGTTAAAGCCGTAAATCTTAAAAACTTGCCTAAGCTAAACTGGGGAGAGATGAGAGATGGAGCAGGCACAGGAGGCACTGCCATGCAGTTATTAATATTTATTGTTTTACAGACATAACAATAATGTTTGTGTATGTGTATACGAATGAGTGTGTGTGTGTGTGTGTGTGTGTGTGTGTGTGTGTGTGTGTGTGTGTGTGTGCATGTGTGTAATATGTATGTTTGTACGTGTGCATGTGTGTAATACATATATATGTGCGTGTCTCTGTGTGTGTGTGTGTGTGTGTGTGTGTGTGTGTGTGTGTGTGTGTGTGTGCCTGCCTGCCATGGCGCATAATTGTGCAAGACGCGATGAGAAATAAGAGGCTAATTTAAACACACACACACACACACACACACACATACACACACATACACACACACACACACACACACACACACACACACACACACACACACACACACACACACACACACACAAATCCTAAAAGAATACTGTGCCCTGTCTCAAAGTGGTGGCATTTTGTTTCATTTATGGATGCAAATCTCAGCTTAAATGCTGTTTTTAGCCCGTCATCTTCCCCGCCTCTCATGTTACCGATACAGCCAGCCGAGTTCGTACACTGTACTTAGAAAATAATGCTTGAGATGAACATCCAACAGGTTAAAAAAGTACATTGAGAACAAAAACCTATTGAAGCACAAAACTGCAAGTAATTATACATCAGCATCCTGCCAAGAGGCGACGGGGAGCCAATGTAGATCAACTTTCTTCAGCCAACGCAAAGTAGGGATGGGTATATTCGAGTACAAAATGAGTGGTCGTGGAATCCTTGGGCCATGACTCAAATTCGGAGAATCCAGTATTCGAATGTATTCGAGATTCGAACCTGTCAATTGTCTGAACTCGCAGGTCAAATTGGAAACATTAGAATCAGAGCCACAGTCTCTCGTAAATCATTAGCCGTTCCTGTGACTTGAAATCGAATCTCGAGATTCGGATTCCCATTCGGATTCGCCCTCCTGTGAATTTCGAACTTTAGCCCGTCTCTAAAACACGGCAGGGTCAGCGCTGTCTCTAGCCAAGGTCTTCCTTCTCCTGGATAGGTGGCATTGACCGTCACCTTCATACACAGTTATTATTAATTTCCCCCCCAAATGACCTATGACCTAGCCACTGAAATAGCTACACATATTATGTGGCGAAGTGAAGAGGCCAGTTGGGAAGCATGTGTAGTATTAGACATGTAGTCCTACACGTATAAACATATTACATTCGCCTAGACCAGGTGGCGTCTCAGCTTCCCACAGTTTTGCTGGGCATTGTTCTTCCATCAAAAGCACAGAGATTATAACAGAACTCACTTTACTCAAGCACTATCATTCACAGTTAACCTTATAAGTTTGCCTTCGCCCCCCCCCCCCCCNNNCACGTAATCTCCTGTGTCTGAACACCCCATGTCCATAATATGTAGGCGCTGCATCCTAGTTTACAGCGAATCCCGGCTCATAGAATCAATTTGAATAGTCTCCTCACTCATCCATCCTTTCTGGTTGGATACGCCTCTGGTATTTCAGAGCTTTTGTTGCTTCACATATAACACCCTCTACTCACGCAAACCTGCTCACTAACAGGTCTGGGCTGCCCAACAAACACATCAAAGATTTATCGATTGTATTCTTATAAGTGAGTGAACCGTAGCTCTCAATCCCATGAACTCTAATAAATGAAGCATGAGCCCGGAGATAAGTCGTGTCGTCAGCCTCTGCTTTCAGGCTTGAAGATATGTTGATACTCGGCAGGGACAACGTTTGGGGCTGTGAGTTGGGTAAAATGCGGTTTAGCTCTTTCAAAACCACATAATATTCATGAACTCATTGGCCTGTACGCAGGTATAATTAGTTATAATTATAAGAGGATTAGGGTGTATGGGTAGGCTGGGAGCGACACGGTAATGCTATTTCCGGAATGTGCTGTACGCCATGCGTAGCGAAAAGATATCCACCCTGAAACATTACATGAGATAATATCAGTCTGCCCAGCTCTTTAGACAACCAACCAGCCAACCAGCCAGCAGTCCAGTTAAATACACAATTACCCATACAACCACCTACCAAGCAACCAATCAACCCATACACCCAACTACAAGGCAAGCAAGCAACCGACCAACCAACCAACCAACCAACCAACCAAACAACTGACAGACCGATCGACCACCAACCAACCAAATAACCAACCGACCGACTGACCAATCGACCGACCAACGAGCCAACCAACCAACCTATCGATCCAACAATTCTCACCTGTCCACATAGTAAAGGTAATCAGCAACAGCAAAAATAACCTGTTTGTAATCAAAGCCAGGGGAAACAACTTGTTAAACTTCCGGCAAAAGCTGCTTCTCTGGACACACGTGCCATCTTTAGCAGTAATGACGTCAGCATTCTCTGAGCTACTTGCTCTGGTCATAGCTGCCACAAAAGAGGTCAGACTCCCATAATGATGATATGCAGGAAGATGACTGACACTTCCACTGTAGTAAATATCCTTCCTCAAGATTGGCCGCAACAGGCCTCGACAGATTTGATTGTGGTAGTCAGTTCTTACCCCAGAATGATCATGATGATCGCAGTAGCTTTTCAGTCCGTACGGAGATCGGGCGTGACTCCCGAGGAAGTCGTTCAGTTTATACTCGCTGCGCATCATACGAGGCGACAAGCTTTGCTGATGGTGGGCAAAACCGGATTTCCGGTCCACATGGTGAAGGTGGTCTAAACTCGTGTACAGACGACCGTGTGGTTTCATTATATGATGCAGTCTGTGGAAATCATCTTTGAGAAAGGCAAAGGGTGGACTCGGAAAATGTCTGGGATCAACTACAACCATATCACCTGTTTTGGCAGTGTTACCGGCACTGACTGTGCTCATTTGTTTATTCTTATTATGGTGACTATAATGTTGAATGTGATGAGGAGCAGAAACCTGGAGATAATCAGCCTCACCGTGGATACCTCCTTGTTGGTAATGCTGGTTCTTGGAACTTTCACTCTGATGATCTGGTAGACTGACATGGCTTGCACAAACATCTGTGCTGCTAATGGCAGCGTTACCTATGACTCCTGTGTCGCCACTGACTGGCTGTATCAGGAGTTTGTTCACCCCTGTTATTAGTAAGTTATTCTCTGACACAACGCTACTTTGGTGTGGCTGTGATACTATAACTGCAGGTATATCATTCACCTCCCGCCTAGAAGCGGAGAGTTCAGTGTGATCTTCTGGGTAACTTCCAAGAAGTTCATGCAATTCAGGACTTTGACTGTCACTTTGAACCATTTCACTTTCTGAGCCAGGTTGGCACATGTAGTCAACTTGAGATGTTACTTTACCATCAGCATCATTCATCGTTGCGTAACACTTACTATTGCTATATGGTTTCTGCTCAGGGGAACGTAAATCATTCTGAGATTTTATGTTTATATCAGCAGCATTGACGACTGGGTCACCTATATTGCTACCACATATCTTTTCAGCAACACCAAAATCTCCGCTTCCCGCTATGACAGTATCAAACTTGGGTTTGTTGTAATAGTTGTCATCGTTACATACGCCATCCCCTGATTGGACAAAGATGTCATGATCAGCTTTACTCTGGCCCTTGACTTCAGTCACATGAGCCTTGCTGCTATCACCATCCTTGACATCATCGAGAACAGCTGGATCGCTGGAGTAGCCGCTGGAGGATTCGGGAATGTCCACAACGGACTTGGCCTGCATAAGTGTAGAAAATAACTAGTGGTTAACATGTCTATAGCTCATGGAGCAATATACTATTTACAAGTGTCGTTGCTACAATGATGAAGTATTTGGCAATTCAGACGTCATAACTGGCAGCAGCGTAACGATGGTATTTTTGCTTTGGAGTCTTAATCCTTGAAAAGGTTGTTTTTTTTTTTGTAGTTGCTGCTGCGTGCTAGATGCGGAGAGAAACTGCGCAGATTCTAGAGGTTAGTTGGGAAATTGGAATCTTTTGAGTACATATCAAGTGAAGACTCAGCAAAATAACAATCATCATCTACGGTTTCAAATTTGTTGGTGGAACTGTTTATCTACGGCGTAGTGTCGTCGGAGGAGGTTGTGGGAAGAATCAGCGGTGGTACTTTAGTAAATAAACGAGGCAAAGATATAAAATATGTATACGAAATACCACTCGCAAGTCATCGCACTCTTTTCCAGCGCTTCCGCATCAGTTGCAGCCATCTTGGCATGCTTACAGACTGAAACTATCGTTGCTTAGAATCATAGAGGGACTGCTCACAGAATTAAAGTACTATCTTTTTCGGGCACCCACAGGGATCACACAAATGTAGCCTTCCTATCCGTATTATTTCCTTGGAATCTCATCGTACGTTACAAACATCTACAGCTTCGTGTCCATTCTGGAAGTCCTCTCTGTTTTGTGCACATGAATGTTTTGATCTTTTTAGCCCTTTAATTAGCTCGACACTATGCCCATAACTAATCGATTCTGACTCCCGTATTCAATATGTGACCTATACCCGCATATCGCGCACAACATAATTTTATTTATAATTATTTATTATTTATTTCGAATACTAATAAAACTCTACCTCACTGAAAAGAGCTATTGTTCCCCCACTGGCGCTTGAAAGTGAATAGAATGAAGTGTGGAACTAAGTGGAGGTTAAAGTAAAGAAGGACTGGTGAGAGAGGAGTAAGAGGTTACACACGCGCAAATGAGGTCAGATGGACTGGGTTGGACTGTTTGTCCTGTCGAATAAATTTTGAAATATTTTTTTCCTTGCGGCCAGGAGCCCAGTACACAGAGCTTTTGCCTGTCCTAAGGCATTTGTTGCTTTCATGACCAGTATAGATTAAATTACAGCTGCACTATTTGGGGTCAGAGGTCAGGAAGAGATAGGGCATGCAAATAGGTAACCCTGCCTCCCCTGATGTAGTGTGAGGTCCCAACTGGGTTTTCATGGGGGTGGGTTCAAACTAGAGCCGGTGGTCCAAAAGTTTACTTGTCAACCCCAGTTCAAACACAGTCCCTTGTGTGTCTGTGATGCTCATCTGAAATATTTGTGAGTGGGAATGGGCAACGAAAATTAGGAGTGAGCTGAGAGCAGAAAGTCGTTAGTAGTAAAATATAGTAAAACTATTTGCGCGTGTCTAACCAAGAGGTACTCAGAGAGAAAATCACAATAATTACATCTGCTTGATTACTTTTTGTATGGAGACAACATCACGGCATCACTGACAACTCTCTTTATTAATTCAGATTTCGCATAAGAGTCTATTTACTAACTGTCTGTTAAGGCTATATTCGTACCCAGGATGCTTTACCCATCTAGTTAACAGAATTGCCAGATCTAGCTCTGTTTTAAAAACACTTGGCTCCCAATTAACTGACTGGTTCTTTGGCTCTTCTTTGACTTTAAGGACTTAAGTCAAAACTGATTCATTTCTTTTATAAAGAGTACTTATAGTGCTCTCAAACTGTTTGGAGTTCAATGATATAGGTATGACAGAACTGGCAGTTGAACACGAATCAAAGAATGATCTTAAAATCTTTAGTAATAATTTCCTAAGTGGCTCTAATGTGTGTAGAAAGGCTTATGATAACTATAATTCTCACGAACATCCACTACCTACATAATTCGTAGAAAATTTCTTTATCTTGGCCCCGGTCGGCCATTTCCAGACATCGTCTGGCTTTTTTTTTTCTGCTCTTTTTCAAATTAGATTTGGCTTATACTCGAAAAAAAAAGTCTGGCAATCCTGTTAGTTAATTAGAATAATGAAGAAATTACAGTTCATTTGCATTTATAATAATCAGCTTAGTTTGCATCTTTTTTTTTATTTTTTGGTGTAATATCTATGGATTTTTTAAATTGTCCCATTAGTCTTTTTTACGACAAATGGAATATATATAGATCTACCTGTGTAATCTACCATACTGTCTTACTGCATCCTCTGTTTCATTACATTTCCCCTTCGTGCTCTCTTGAAGTTGGAGCCAAGCTGGATCGACTGTTTGTGTTGGTAGCATAGACCTATTTTTTTTTTTATTACATTGAGCCAGTGCTGCCCTATTCACTTACAATATAAGCAACACTCGCTGTTTTCTGAGAGAGAGAAAGAGAGAGAGAGAGAGAGAGAGAGAGAGAGAGAGAGAGAGAGAGAGAGAGAATTTGGAAGAAAAAAGGAAGGTTTAGTCAGTCAGTAACACTACTATATTACCCTTATATTATCCGTCAACCTGAGGACTGTTCCTGTCTCTCTGTTTCTCGGTCTACAAGAAAAATGGCGCTTTAAGAGTATATAAAAAAGTCACGTGATATGGATCATGTGCAGTGTTATCACTACTTCCACGTTGAATGCAGTGTCTTATCACCTTGTGTACTCACGTTTCTTCTTTGTCGTCGCTGAGACACCAAGGGCCGGAAGAGCATCCCACAGATCACACAGTGCAGCACAAGGCCGGACAGAATGAGGATGGTACCCCTCCAGTTGAAGTTCTCTAGCAATACATCAGCAATGTAGGCAAATGCAAAGGTGCCGAAACCTAAACAAGGAACAAAGAGTTTATTTTAGAGCTAACAAATATCTAAAAAAAAGAGCTTATTGTAGAGCTTAAATACCCCTGAAAATAGAGTTTATATATCCCATAAATAGAGCTATTATAGAGCCTGTATATTCCCTATACAGAGCTTAATATAGATCTTGTATATCCCCTATCGTACATACTGTCTCTAATAGCTTTACAAACAGCACAAATATATAAGCACACGTACACACATTACAATGGCAATTTTACCAGTGCAATTATACTCTTCAAAGCATGATATCTGAGAACTTGCGCGACAACGATGGAATCTCTGCCCATAGTAAAAATTGCATTAAATCTGCGTGCTGAGCGCTGCTAATGTACTGTAATTTAATGTAATTCTTATGATGGCAAGAAATGCCCTCAGCACCATTCTTTAATTATAAAAACGTAATGGTCCTAGATCTATGTTACACTCGAATGACTTAGAGGATGAGGACGATGAGAAGGGCTGGCATGCAGTGGGCAAAGGAAAAAGCGAAGACACAGAAATTGGAAGCTGATGCACATACCACATACTACCGCATCGATCTAGGTCTACTTCTCGATATGGCCGATTTAGAAGATGAAAGAAGGCAGATCGATGTGCACCAGATTTTTTTTAATCACTTCCAAGCCTATTTTCGCATGTCATAAGCCATGCATAAAAGCCATGGCTACGTCCCTGCGGCGTTCAAAAAAGGACAGTCCTTAGCAAAGAGTATGTTTTTGTTTTTGGAAGGGCGCACCCCTGCCAAAGTTTTGTTAGAAATGTGTCATCTTTTGTCAAAATCGGAATTTAAAAAAACCTGGCAATATGGCGGCAACCATCTACGGTTTCAAATTTGTTAATGGAATGTCTTATCAAAGGCTTTGTGACGGAGGAGGATGTGGTAAGAATCAAGGGTGGTATGTATGTTAGTGATTTAGGCAAAGATTATACAGTATAAGGACAGCAAACGCCATTCGCAAGTCAGTGCATTGTTTCCCGTCTCTTTCGCTTTAGTCGCAACCATCTTGGCTTGCCTAGAGACTGGTAAATCTTTTGCTAAAGATGGGGTGTAGCTTGCCATTTTATCAAAATGCAAAACCAACAAATGCATCTAGGATGGCACCTTTAGGAGTATGAGTATGCAATACATGTGGGAAGGGGATGAGTAGGCTACGTGGTGAAACCTTAATAGGATTACTTCTGTAACAAGTATACCGTGTTCTTCTATAAATTATGCATGCACGACTTCATGTCATCCCATTATTTCATTTTTCGTGTGGATCTCAAATTTAAGTACATGTATATTTTAATAATAAGTATATTTTCTCCATATACCATAGGCATAATTATTATGGACAATCTGTTATAGCCTATATGCATTGAACTGCACTTCATTTTATGAAGAAATGTAAATTATATTGGTTATTCCCCTCACAATCTACCATTATGAAAAATACTTTAGGGTTAGGGACGTTTTATTGGCGACTAGGAAAGGTAATAGAATGTAAATAACAGCTTCTATTTTTTTTTTATTCTCGAGATTGGCTACTAGAACACTAACAGCTGATAATGACCCCAGACAGGGCAGCTACTAGATGTCATTATCAGCTGTTAGTGTTCTATAACAATGCCTCAAATGGAAAAGCTTGGCTATTTTTTGCATACTATAATATATCATTGCACATGAAAACGTATAATATGTGATGTGTGCAGAGACATTGATTTCCCAAGGACTTGGGCAGAGAGTAAGGGAACTGAAAAGGAAGTGCTATAGGAAGTGTTGCAGAAAAGTAATTTCTCCCGTTATTAGGGAGTGCAAAAAGGAGGGTTCGTTTATAACTAGTGAAGGTTCTAGTTCAAATTTTCCAAATCTCACTATGGTTTTGTTAATCTTTACATTGACGGCACATAATGACCTAACTCATGATACGAGACTGAATGGCCCGAGGAGAAAAAGGGGACAAGTTTGGGCAAAAATGAGATCATATAAACACAGTCCGTGAACTTGAATTCATTTCACAGGGACCTGACCTGAGCTTAATAGCTTTATTTGGGTGGATGATTAGAATCGGAACTGTGACCATTTTGGATGTTTGATCTGAACTTTAATTTTATTCTTAAATTTCATTTTCGTTCATATCTACCTCGACTATCAGAACCAAATGCCAGTTTCAAAAATCAAGGGGAACTGATCTGATCTGAAAACTACTCAATATTCGTAGTCCTGAGCTAAACTTGATCTTAGGGTCTCTCCACCTCCCCCCTCCCTCCTTCCCTCCCCCTAATGAACTGAACTTGATCTGAACTGACTTTTTAGGGTGAATCTGCCCAACCCTGTAAGTACGTTGTGGTGGTGGTGGTGGGTGGGGGGAGAGAGAAGGATGAGGGATTTGAATTCAGAGAGCAGCTTTAAAAAACTTAAATTTTAGTCCAGCAAAAACTGGCAAAATGAAATACAGGTCAGTAAACCAACACCACTAGACATTTACCTGAGCCGCTTGAAGCGATGCCTGTGGCTATGGCCCTCTTCTTGTTGAAATAAAGTCCAACCACTATTATAGCGGGTAGAAACACCATTCCAATTCCAATACCTGTGTCGAAGAGGAAAACTACATGCAAGAAGAGGAAGAAAATGATGATGACAATGAAGAACAAGACGACGAAAAGGACTTAAATAGGTTTAGTATCAGTCCAGTCAACGTCGATTCAAGCGATATAGCCTCATCCTCTTCCTTCCTCCCTTACTTAG
>JAWQUT010000055.1:810569-844520 GCA_033807755.1 Ellobium chinense
GGAAAGTGCGCACCTTCTAGACCTCAATAAGAAAAGTGAGATCTTTTGTGGATACCGGGAATGGGAGCTTGGCAAAATGACGGCCACCATCTATGATTTCAAATTTATTAGCAGAACTTTTTATCAATGGCCTTGTGTCGAAAAAGGATCTGGTAAGAATCAACGGTGGTATGTTTGCTAAATAAATGAGACAAAAATAAATAAGTAAAGAAACACCAGTTTTCTAGTTCTTCCTAATCGATCTCAGTCATGTTGACTGGATAGATCTTTAGGTCGATCTTTAAAGAGGAGTCCTTATGAAGTTCTTGGCAGTCATTCCAATTAATTTTAAATTTAAAATACCTTACATCGCCAATCCTCGTAACACTGCCTTCTCTACGCATTTTGTTTACAGAAGAAGGAATCCACAACCTGGTACCAACTGGAACAAGTAATATATCGGTTGTTTTCTTTTTTTGCTGAGTTCTCAACTGAGAAACGGAGTGCGTATGGAGCTGTTGGGAGTGCAGAGAAGTGGTTTCCAGAAACAAGTATCAAGTGTTGCACAATCGCAATCTTTAGAGTCTAGTTTTAATTTACCTTAGTGTAACAGTGTTGCAAAAAGCACAATTATACTACAGTATCTCACGAAATTACGTCATAACAGGGTCCTTGGAATTAAAAGGTAATTTGACACTCTAGTGGCAAACAACGCGTCGGCAAAGTCGTCAAAGGCAACGATGCGTGACTTACCACTTAGAATTTCTGCTTTATATAAACAACTTTAATTTTTGTGATCTGAGTAACAGTGAATAAATGCTGCTGACGACAAACTGCACGATCACGTTTTTACGAAGTGTTATTATGTTATGCTCATTGACGAGCTCTTTCTTATCATTCATTATAAGCATTTTTTTCTTAAACTGCCTCTCAAAAACCTAAGTAGATCCAGCTGGCTTTGCGTCGGGTTTCAAAATCACTGAAGTAGAATGAATTTATTTTGGCGCACATTTTATACATTGCCTGAGTCACACGATTACCGCACAATAGACCATTATCCCTCTTGAATAAGAACTTCCTTTACATATTTCTTAGCTTTCCCGTCTATTAGGCTACAGACAGAGAAATAGCAGAGGAATAGACAGGGGAAGCCATTATTATCTGACTGCTAGTGTATAGCTTCTATGTCAGGAGACCTTATTCAAATTTCTGAAAATATTCACCGCCGCGTTGCCTAATTTAGAGTCATGTCATTTACCAAAGAGAAACTGTATCATACTGAAATTTGGTAGACAGTCATGAGGACATGGCTGAAGACTGACATTTTCACTTTGTCAAAATTCAAGTACTTTCAAGGCTAGGTCAAGAACTTTCTAATCCACCTTCGTTCCGACTCATTTCTTCCTTCATTTCGACTCACCTCCTTCCTCCATACAACCCGTCTCTACCCTCGTTACTACTCACCATCTCTCTCGTTATGACTTATTTCTCTCTCGTACGATTCACCTACTCCCTAGTTACAACTCACCTCTATCCTCGTTATGACTTACCACCTCTCTCGATACGATTCATCTTCTCCCTCGTTACGACTTACCTCCTCTGTCGTTACAATTCACCCCCTCCCTCGTTACGACTCGTCTTCTTCTTCGTTACAACTCACCTCCTCCCTCATTACAACCTGGCTCCTACGTCGTTACGACTTACTTCCTCTCGTATTAAGACTCACCTTTTCTCTCGTTACGACTCACCTCCGATAAAGCCGTAAGTAAAGATAAGGACGTAAACGTTAGGGGCAAACACACTTGCTACAAAGCCGGCAAACGTGATCAAAGTCCCTGCTATGGTGACCTGCCGTATACTGTAGTTCCGGAGAAGGATGCTGATAACAGGACCTGCCAAGGATAAAACTTAACCCATTAATTACCAGCACAGGCACTCTTTTCTTTATCCTAAATTCAAGGTCAGCGATGCAGCTGGGTCAAAATCAAAACAGACGTTTCATTTTTTAAAAAAATTAGTCATTATTATGGTGAATAACAATCATTATTATATATTTTTTTACCGGGTAAGAAGAGGGAAGGGGGCGGGGGAGCGAGCTATCCAGTAAATAAGTGTTAAAGCACTAAAGTGAGGTGAAAGGGTACATCTTCTGCTCCCGCACGGAATCCCTTGATGATAGCTCGTGGAATTTAGACGTTTGTTAAAAATTGTGGAATTTTTTTGTGTTACACCGGAAGCGGCAGCTCGGCACTACGAGGATCCTCCACCCAAGATTCAAATATGTAAGTAGAACTTTTTATCAACGATCTTGTATTGGAGTAGGATGTGGAAAGAATCACAGTAGTAATAGTAGTATGTATGCCAATATAATGAGGCAAAACTTAAGTATAGCAAACACCGCTCGCAGGCCAGCGCACTCTTTTCTAGCTCTTCTGCAGTAGTCGCAACCATCTTTGCTTGCTTTGAGATTCACACTTCCGTTGCTTAGAATCTCTAAATACTGCCGATAGAGTAAAGGGTCTGCCCTTTTCGTCAACCTGCATTCCCTGCAGTTATTCCGCCAGGGGCTTAAACATACTCGCAGCCATAGACTCAGTATGCTGCGTCGTTTACATGAGCTGATGTCAGGGGACACAAATGTGCCATTACCAGCTGTTAGAAATACCGATCAGCAGCTGTGCCAAGTCCTTTGTTCTGACTGTACAAAAAGTGAGGACAAATTGCACATAGTTCCCACATCTAGTCTACATCTACGCATTTGCTATAGTTGTTTTTTTGTTTTGTTTTAGGCGTGGTTTTTTTTCACACATATGAGCAGTACTGACACATTATTTACAGTTAATGAGGAGCTACATCGCTCTATCCTGGTAATATAGAGTTGGTCTTCTTTCATATCCATTTGGTCAAAGTGCCCTATTTTCAAAGTCTGAAAGCTAGTCAGTAACAATGGATTCTACTTAAATAATTGTGGGTGTAGATCTATGACTATCTAGCAGGAGACACACGATATATCTCACCCCCACACCCCCCCCCCAAAAGAAATCTAAGGAAATGAGTGACGAAACCTTCTCGATGCAATCCCCTCTCTCTCTCTCTCTCTCTCTCTCTCTCTCTCTCTCTCTCTCTCTCTCTCTCTCTCTCTCTCTCTCTCTCTCTCCTCTCCTCCCTCCCTCCCTCTCTCTTTCTCTCTCTCTCTTTCTCTCTCTCTCTCTCTCTCTTTCTGGGAAACACAATGACATACATGTAATTCGTCGCTGATATGGCATAGGGCGTCAGCACATTCAACCCATGTGCCTTACCACAGATGTGTTACTAACCTCAACCGCTCTGTTCTCTGTAGTACAGTATTTGTTATGAAAGACCGTGATACAGCATACAGCCGAAAATGCTTACACGCCTGTGCCATCCTAGAAACGAATCTTACCTCCCCTACCTCCACCTCAAGAAAAAAAAAACAACAAAACGAGTTAACAGAGAGAGAGAGAGAGAGAGAGAGAGAGAGAGAGCCCAGCTCACAGACTGACCCATGATCATATGTATTCCCATCTGGGTGCTGCCAATCCACGAGGTCGTGGATTTGTCCTCGCCTAGGTCAGCCAGTAGCGCCAACATCAACACTCCAAATGAGAAAAGCGTCCCGTCTAGGATGAAGTTCACCACAAACGAACCTGGTCACGAGGAAACATATCCATGTAAGGGGATCGGCTAACTTCCATAGTAGACTTTAGTGCATTACACTGGTGCGCACCGCTCATTTCAGATTTAGTACATTCTGCATGCTAAGTTGCTCATCATGGTGCTACATAGTGCATTTTTTTCTCTGTTGTGGGTAATGATAGTACGAAAACTTTTTTTTTTTTTAAATCTCAAATTACAGTTGTAACTTCATCACCTGATTTCACATGTATCTATAACACATTAATGCACATACTCATTAAGGATTTTTTGTTTTCTAGACTTTTATTCTCATTTTATATTTTATCGCCTTGAAAGACAATCCTTTTCCCTAGTTCCACAAAACTATTCTTGAGTCATACATATTGAAAACCCTTCTGTAACACTAAATGTGCCATAGATGAAATCTGGTAGGGAAGTAACAACTGTATTTTGAGATAACGTTTGTTGTAAGATCACCACCCATAATATGAGAGGAGGGGGAGGAGGGAATGGCACTATGTGCTATGTAGGATTCTGGTACGCAAATTTGCATGTAAAAAGTACTGAATTTGAAAAGAGCAGTGTGCACCACAGTAATGCACTATAATCTATGAAGGAAGGGGAGTTAATTCCTTCAACCCCTTCGCCACGTAAGACGCACATGTACGTTCGAACTCTTTAATACAAAAAGTGCTTGGACGTGCAAGTACGTATCGACAGGGACATCCCCGTGTTGTATGCTACATACCCAAAGGTCTTATTCACTGTGTAATGAACTATTCTAACCTACAGTGGCCCAGTATAGTCGCAAACATGTTGAAGCGCAGTAAAACCTTAACTCAAACAAATCTACCTGCAAGCTCATGAATTCCTGGTAATGTAAGTGACATCGCAATACTGGAAAACATTTCGCAGCAAAGAGGTTAATATATTCAATCCATTTATTTGAATATAAAACAGACTGACATGTATAGTTAACTTGTTGAACTTGCTTGTTAATTAGATTGCTATGCAAATTATTTGTTGACTTTGCTTGTCAGTTCAAAAATAAACGATAAATATCAAAGCACACAAGAAGTCCCCTTACACATTTTAAGTTCAAATCACACTAGATCTAGTTAATCAAGCTGTCGTTCAACTTTCCCTATTCATTCTCGTCCTGAAAGAAATAGTCGGCATGGTCTAAGAAAGAAAAGATATAAGAATAAATTGGTTATGTTTCTTACCCGTCGAAATGTAATTTACGAATCGAAAGTGTTAATCTGTGGTTTAATGAAATCAGAGTTTTTTGTTGTGGTTGTCATTGTTGCTGTGTTGTTTTGAAAGTGAGGAGAAGGGATCCGGCTCAATTGGCGTTAAATTACTCATTCAGGTGAAATCCCCATGGTCATGTCTCCATACAGAAATCATGTTAATACTGATAGTTGAGAAGGATGGATGAAACTTGAGACCAAATGTTGTTTACAGCAGCAGGTGGAGCAAGTGGTGAAAAGACAGAGTAGACTGAACCTTCACTGAACGAATAGCTTGCTCTGTACACATTGGATATTACTTTCATATACATATTATTTATATCAACAATGGTTAGATGAGAGGAGCGGAGGAGAGGGNGAGGAGAGGAAAGGGGGAGGGGGGGAGGAGAGAAATAGGACGAGGTGTGGATGAACGGAACAAATAGAGATTAAATTAGAACTTCTTATTTATCCCGTAGGGAAATCGTTTCACAGTGCCATTCGGTGTTATACATCTCATTCATAATACAGACAAGCATAGGGCAGTGTATATTTAAACATAAAAGAACATAATATTACAAATTAAGAGTCAGTGCTAGTCGCGGCAGTGCAGCGCCCCAGTCCCCGCCCCCAGCCAGGTCCTGATTTAATTTTGCACTTGAGTTGAGTGAGGAAATAGGAGTAAAGTATTTTTCTTAAGGACACCACAACGACAACCTCCCGGCCCGGAAGTCAGACCCACAAATCGAGACGAGACAGTCATCAGTTTATGAGATTTACTCAAGATAACAAGAACGAATAAGCAATTAACAACTGATATAGTATCGAACAAACTATGATCTTTCAGATTTCCCACTGCAAAGTGCTCTTTTTCATTACTTTGAGATGAGAAGGAAGAAATAAATATCATGTTTTCACAAACACAGATACATAAAAACAGATCGTCACAGTTGTAGGCAGTTCGCCTATCTCGTTCAGGTGAATTTTTCAGGAGAAGGAAAAACTATTAGATAATGCAAGAAAATAATGCCAATCTCAAACTTTGTCACTGTTCTTTTAGCCAATGACCTCGTGACTTACTTTGTCTATGACATTTGATGGTTATATTGGTTTGTAGCAAGCACGAAAATAGCCCAGTTTGCTAATTGCATATCTCTGAAATAGACAGTCTGCTGCCTATGACTGTGACGAGCTGGAAG
This sequence comes from Ellobium chinense, assembly GCA_033807755.1. Classification (NCBI taxonomy): domain Eukaryota; kingdom Metazoa; phylum Mollusca; class Gastropoda; order Ellobiida; family Ellobiidae; genus Ellobium; species Ellobium chinense. The sequence continues at coordinate 816,637 of JAWQUT010000055.1, forward strand.
ATTTACCGAGACAAACTATCCATCCCCAGCCTCCATCCGGCACCAAACTATCATCTTCCTCGTCCTTGTCGTCCTTGTCTTTATCCACATTTCTCTCGGCAGACAGTGTTACCGTCGACTTTTGTTCGTCCTCGCCATCAAAGGCATCAGACAGAGCTTCCAGTCTGACAGACTCTAGTAGAGAGGTGTGCTCTGCCTTCACAGCGTCAAACGATGACCGCCTGAGTTCTGCCATCTCACAAGAATTTGTATTTGTCTGATCTAGACTGCATTCCTGCTAGGCCTGTGCTATTGGAAAGGATCCTTTGGAGGGCGGCTACAAATGCACAGGGAAGCGGGGCGTTTCTGTTGAAGCCTTGGAAAGAGAAGAGAAGTCTTTTAGCATGATCATTTTTTTTGGGTCTGATTTAGACTACATTCCGGCTAAGCCTGTGCTATTGGAATGGATTCTTTGAAGGACGCCTACATATGCACAAGGAAGCAGGGCGTTTCTGCTGAAGCCTACAGACCACAAGAGAGATCTGTTAACATGATCATCGCGGCTTATTATGCATGTGCGAGCAGCGTGAACGTGTGACAGGGTCACGAGTGAACACTAGGCTCACACGTGAAAGAGAGAGAAAATCAGTATATCGATGGTGTCGGGCACAAATCGTCTAAGTCTAAAAAAAAGTAAATTTTACAGGAGAAAGAAAACACTGATTACTTGATCGAAACGCGTCTTTCATTGGACCTAAAGGCATATAAATGAAAGAAATTATACTCTACACCATGCTATGTAAAAAAAAGTAATCAATTTATTAATGATTTATTTGTAGTCGGACATAGACGGTTTGTGCTGATCAAACTTAAAATCGAGTTAGCCGTTTTGCGCCATCTGCCGAGTTGGATGGTGTGAGCCGATGCCAGAGGCAGTTCTATGAGATGACTTAGACGTTTTATTCCCACAGCCTAGACTTAGGCGGTTTGTGCTTTCAGGGCTTTATCAGAAACTAAGACTTACGCGTTTAGTTACAACTACTGTTAATGTAGAAACCATTACAGAAACACTTATCACCAATTTACATCGTATTTTCCTAATTGCCATCATTGAGCGTGAGTGATTGAAGATTCTAAAATCTTAATGACAACTCTGGGTAGATCTAAACTCTCCACAACACATTCTTTGCGATCGACTTTATTCATCGCGCTGCTAACAAAATGTCTGGGATTAGCAATTTCCGTTCACGGTTGAGTGACAGTTCTGGTTAGTCTATGGTTAACATTTTCTTAATGTATTTAAATGTTGCCATGATCACATTTTAGACATGTCTCTCGCGATGGGGTTAATACTTTTTGGTTTTATACAAAAAATGTTGGATATTTTCAACTCTTGGATCCTTCGTAAACCCCCAGAAGCTACAGTTTACAATATCAGTTCGAGACTCCGTACCGACAACTCTGGGCAGATGTAGATTGCGAATAACATTTTGAGGTTTATCAAAATGTTGCGGTTATCACTATTTCATTATTACTTAAAACCCTAGAATCTACACTTCACAAGATTCATGGTTCATTACTTTTTTTAAAGACAAGTCTGCCAAGACTGGGGTTAATTTTTTTTTTTTTGGCCCATAAAATTTGTTCACTTAATTAACTTTAAGATTGTTCGTAAACCCCCAGAAGCTACAATTTACAATATCAGTTCGAGACTCCGTACCGACAACACTGGGTAGAATAATTATGATTCAGGCAGTAGGTATTTAAGAATTGATTGCTGTGGAGAGAGTCCCTTTGGTGTGGTGGTAACACATTTAGACTTGCAAGTTGAGAGACCCCGGCTTCCATCCTCGGTAGGGACAGCAAATTCGTCTCAAAATTTATATTTTACAGTAATTTAGTAAAATCCCTGGTGATATCCTAGATATGTGTAACACACTTCCTAGATATGTGTAACAGCTAAAAAATTATCAATTTGTGTTCACACAATCCCCCCTGTAATGACCAGAATATCCCTTTCCATCCGGTTATACATAGTACAGGACAAAATGTCAGTTAGTGACAGACTGGTTTAAAACGAAAACGTATAATTTATTATCGAAGACCACCTGTTACCTGAATCGTAAAATGAAAGAATAATGATTCATTGCTGCATTCATACATAATAATGAATTCACTTTTGAATAGTTAGTCTGCACAATAAAGTTCTATCCATACACATCTGTTTGCATTATTTTCAATCAGGCAGGTGAGCAGATAGAATTGATTTGACTGGATACATCAAATTCCCGGATCCCAGAGCAGAAAATTCATCACTCTGTTTAACAACTAGTGCTTAACTCTAGTGCTACAGTGCTCNTTGCCATGATCACATTTTAGACATGTCTCTCGCGATGGGGTTAATACTTTTTGGTTTTATAAAAAAATGGATATTTTCAACTCTTGGATCCTTCGTAAACCCCCAGAAGCTACAATTTACAATATCAATTCGAGACTCCGTACCGCCAACTCTGGGTAGATGTAGATTGCGAATAACATTTTGAGGTTTATCAAAATGTTGCGGTTATCACTATTTCAATATTACTTAAAACCCTAGAATCTACAATTCACAAGATTCACGGTTCATTACTTTTTTTAAAGACAAGTCTGCCAAGACTGGGGTTAATATTTTTTTTTTTTGGCCCATAAAATTTGTTCACTTAATTAACTTTAAGATCCTTCGTAAACCCCCAGAAGCTACAATTTACAATATCAGTTCGAGACTCCGTACCGACAACACTGGGTAGAATATGATTCAGGCAGTAGATATTTAAGAATTGATTGCTGTGGAGAGAGTCCCTTTGGTGTGGTGGTAACACATTTAGACTTGCAAGTTGAGAGACCCCGGCTTCCATCCTCGGTAGGGACAGCAAATTCGTCTCAAAATTTATATTTTACAGTAATTTAGTAAAATCCCTGGTGATATCCTAGATATGTGTAACACACTTCCTAGATATGTGTAACAGCTAAAAAATTATCAATTTGTGTTCCCACAATCCCCCCTTTAATGACCAGAATATCCCTTTCCATCCGGTTATACATAGTACAGGGCAAAATGTCAGTGAGTGACAGACTGGTTTAAAAAGAAAACGTATAATTTATTATCGAAGACCACCTGTTACCTGAATCGTAAAATGAAAGAATAATGATTCATTGCTGCATTCATACATAATAATGAATTCACTTTTGAATAGTTAGTCTGCACAATAAAGTTCTATCCATACACATCTGTTTGCATTATTTTCAATCAGGCAGGTGAGCAGGTAGAATTGATTTGACTGGATACATCAAATTCCCGGATCCCAGAGCAGAAAATTCATCACTCTGTTTAACAACTAGTGCTTAACTCTAGTGCTACAGTGCTCAGGGCGGTCGAATATTTTATCACGGTAATCAGTGGCCCGCTTTATCGCTATTCTTTTCTTTCTTCCACTTGTATACTGATTTGCAACGTAGATTTGACATGACGGGCTGTGGTTGCTGTACATCTGCCTTCTTCTTCACAGAATACAAGTCATGCAGCTAAAACACAACAAAGACAACTGTAATGGCTGTCGCCTCGACGAAATCAAACATCTTTTTCAGCGCGAGTCTCCACACATCTATTGCTTTCTTCTAGTAGATAGATTCAGATTCAGTTTCAGAAATTTTTTTGTTTTTAGGTCATGAGCCAAAGAAAGCATTAAACTGGCACCATTATAAAACACTCTTCACATGAAACAAACAAACAAACAAACAAACAAACAAACAAACAAACAAACAAACACAGTCCAAACTCTCATTCTTTTGGTATCTGAACATGTCCAGTTTTAAACACATGTGAATATCTCCTCTTAATTATCTAATTAGATTTGCAGATCATTCCACAATTTAAGGATTGATCTCCGAGTGAATTGGGAGGAGAGACAGAGACAGAGACAGAGACAGAGGGACAGAGACAGAGAGACAGAGAGAGAGAGAGAGAGTTGGAATGACGGTCTGTTAGGGAGAGCAAGCAGAACAATTACATTGCAGAACTAATGTTCACATTATTTTGAATTGGACACACAGACGTTGAAGAAAATAATGAACTGAATTTATTAAATAGCAATGAAAAATAAAGTCTACAAAACACAGCAACCATATATCCCTGCCAGTGGCGAGTATTATACTGTATTGCTCTGTTGCTTTTGAAACCTGTGTAGTCTATGGTATCATGTTGAACATCACAGATAATATAAAACCTTGCATGAACAGGAACACACAGCTGATAATATCAGCGCAAAGCTTTCTGTTTTTTCCATCATTACGACTATTATTATTTCTGCCCCGACAGGCATTTATTCACAGCAACACACTTACGAGTTCAGTGACCGCAACTCCAGAAGAGTACATTAATTAAGCTGTGGCGGGTCACTGCCATCGTCTCCGACATTTTTATAGTCTCATAAACAAAGATAATTTTGGTGCAAGAGAAGTTCTGAAACTGACAAGCCTGTGTCTACTGCCGGTTAAAATATGTTTCCACCGGTTCGAAAGATGATTGCTAGGTTAAATTTTCTTTAATTGTTCAGATTTTTTTCTTTGGGGCGGAGGGGGGAGGGGAGGTGGGAGAGGGGAGGCTCAGGTTCAAAACGGTTTTATTCAACATGTGGTCATTTCATAGAACTGATTTCAGAGAGTATGGAAATAAAGTAAATAAAAGGGGGAAATTAAGAAGAAACATTGACCTCGCTGGTAAATTAAAATGTGAATATAAGATGAATGACTAGTCACACTGTTTGATAGAATTAGATAAATAAAAAGCTGTATGAATAAGTATGTATAGCGTATATAGTGTAAGTACACGAAAAAATAAACGCCTGAATTCACAGTCAGATTATGATCTGGTAATAAATAGGTATACATAGATAAAGAAATAAAGAAATAAAAGAGAACAGATGAGATAATAGTAAAATTAGAATCCCTGCTATTTTTAGCGCTGTCGGATTCTCTATATGTCAAACCGGCTTGACAGGTCAAAATCAACAATGGAACTTTGTTAGGTCAAATAATATAAACTTCTATAGAATGTCATGGGCTCCAATTTTAGAGGATTGGCTAAGCAATTCGAGTCCCTATATGGTCAGAATTATGAAAGCTAGGTACTAAATAGATCAAAACTTTGTTAGAACGTTCTCCATTACCAGCTCAGTGAAAACACAAATATACATATTATTATTTTACTACATGTAGTCTTTTAAAGAGGTCGTGCGCTATAACAAGGTGTGCAAATTCAAGATTCTGTTGTTACGTGAAGAAATTCAGAGGAATCCTTTCCTCTGTCTGATGTGTTGCTTGAAGGCAACAGTCATGCAGAGGGCAACACTGCCCATGTAGGGTTTATAATAAAAAAATTATAGAACAATGGACCATCTCTCCATGAACGGCTGCCTTTTCCTTTCAGTTTCCTCCATCGACCAGTTACACAGTTACAATGCATTTTTATATGGTTTTGCCACTTCCACACAAACAAGTAAACAAAGGGGGTTAAGGCTGGCCAGTGCTCAAGTCAATAAAACGGTGGCTTTGTTCGCAGGTCAACAAGCTGGAGAGCTGCCATGGAATGACCCTGGCAGGTTGTTTATGATCGATTGTGTTTTCCTCGTTCGGCCTTAAAGGGACAGGAGTAGATATTTCCTTTATAACCTGGAAAAAATCAATACTGTTTCTTTCAAAAGCTATAAACTGCCTATATTTTCTTCAGCAGACTATTGCACAAGCGGTCTGGACCAGTCGTCTGGTAGCTTATTTCGCTTTTTGAAGTCACGCAGCACAAGTAATGGCCGGGTGCAAGGTGGAAATCTCGACATTCCAGGGATGTTTTCTCAGAAACTGTCAGGCGAAGGAAAAATACTCACGGTGTAAGTTTTATGAAAAAAAAAGTGAACTTATCAAACTGTGAAGCAAATAGGTACCCCTGTCCCTTTAAGTCAAGTAACACAACATGCTTGGAGGAACTAACTACAGGCCACCTTTAGAACATGTTTTAATGGTGAGTGAGTGAATGGGTGCTGTTGTGGGGGCGCGAATGGATGAGTGAGCAGTGGCAGTCCAGCGTGTAGGCTATAGACTGTTGAGCGGTGCTGGCCGTTGTTGCTGGAGGTGGGGGTTGGTAATATAACTTCGGCGCAAATAATACCGACATTGAGACTGACTGGTGCATTGTTATACTCTGCCCTCGCAGACCAATGTTATTGTTTTTATTGTTGTTGTTGTTGTTGTTGTTGTTTTTATTGTTATTGTTGTTGTTGATGATGTTGTTGTTGTTGTTTCTACGTTAATGGATAAAGACAATCTACAGCAGGACCTAAAAAAATATCAATTTGACGGAAGAAGAGAATCATTTCGAATTCATGAGATTACATGAGTAAAATTTGATGGGTAAAACTTACCTTTAGCGTCGATGACGTAGACCATGGCAAAAGAACAGCAAGCGGAAGTCCCTAATTCTAAACGTAACCCTTATCCTTGTCGAGACAGGGTCCCTAACCCTAATGCCCATCGAGACGTCGTTCGTAACTCAATTGCCCATGGAAATGGGGTCCTTAATCCTAATGTCCGTCGACAGGTTCCCTAATCAAAAGCCATCGCCGCTCAAAGTAAATTGTACCAACTTGTTATACAAGATCAAAGGACTTCAAACAGGCTGCACATAACAACGAGTATAAGAAGTGAGTACATGAGTGAGGTCATACGGGTCCTTCATGATAGCCTAAATCTGTGCTGGGCGTATCACTTAGGGCCATGTTACACGAATGTTCTTCGTCGCCGTCTCAGCTTAGCTACCGGTCTTCCCGACGTCAGGCGTGGGCACGTCACACGAGCGACAATTTTTTGTGGCGTGTCGCTCATGACCGGTGTCATATTTTCATTAGAAAGATGGACGGTCCAAAGAAGAGAGTGGTTTTGTCTATGTTATATGAAAGCTCTTGAGAAAAAAAGCTTCTTCTTTTTCTTCAAAACCGGGAACAACAGCTTTGCACATTTCCCTCCATTCGGGAGTGTGACATCTGCAAATATGTTGTCATGTTCGCTAACACGCCGCGACAACTCACCGACAGCGGCGTCCTGGCGATCAGTGGCGACAAGTTTTGGGACGCGCATCAAAAATTAGGATGCATCGCTCGTCTGACATGTGCCATTGACCTCAGTGTCCCGCTAGGCCGTTGGCGATGCTGTCGGAAGCTGACGAGCGAGAACAAAACATAAACGTTCGACCTTGTAACGTTTTGAAATATAAACTTGCAAAATAAAGAACAGGGTGCACTCTAAGTCTAAAGTTACTTTCAGCTAATACTCGATTGTGCAACCACCACTTTCTCTGCACATGCGCAGACCGTCAGGAACACTCTGAATAAGTCTGTGGAAAAATGTCTCCTCCAGGGCATCTCACTCTTGGACTGCACATCGCTTAACCTCGTCAATAGACATGCACCTCTTGCGGTCAATTTTGTCTTTCAGAACCTTCCACACATTCTCAGTTGGATTTAGGTCGGGACTCTTGCTCGGCCAAGAAAGGACATGGGGTATGACATCACTCATCCATGCGACGGTTGACTTGGTCCTATGTGGAGGCCCGTTGTCATGCTGGAACACATAATGACCAGGAAATTTCTGTGCCACACATGGGAGGAGAGTGTCCCCTAAAACTTCTTGATAAACGTAATGATCAATTGTTTTGCCTATGATTTTGAGCTGCGACTGATCCTTCATGGAGATGGCATCCCAGATTGTGAAAGACGGTGATTTCAGCGGCATGGGTTTTCTGATTGTTTTTTCCCTCTCAACATTCGTCCATACGGTCAGTTTGTTCCTAAAAAGCTGCACGGAGCTCTCACCACTGAAAATGACACTGTTCCAATCATGCATGGATAATAATATCGAGTGGGTGTATTATACATTTTTAAGCCTGAATAATTTGGAAAGGACTATATTTGTTTTAGATTCAAATCCATTCTCGACTTTTAGCAGTATAATTGATAACTTAGGGAAGAAATTTTTACGAAACTGCAGTTCGATACGATTTTAGAGTAACGTGATACAGATTTACGCAATGTTTCTTTGTATATAGCATTGTTCTATTCCATGTGTGTACAAGACGCAGACAGGTTACCCCGGCCTGCCTGCCCCCGTTGTAAAGGGGTAGCTCTTGAATAAAATTATTATTATTATTATTATTATAATCAAAATCTTCAAATTCCTGTGCCCATTTCACTCTTGCATCTCCGTTCTCAGCTGATAGTAATGGGACTGGTTTTGGCAGCAGAGACCAGTAATCCATTTCATTCAAATGTCGCCTTCCTGTTCTAACGGAAACAGCAGGCGAGCCTGCGTCTATCATTGATGTTGTAAATACGCAGGTGATCCGCTCCTTTAGAATTAGCATGTTCCAAAGATGCCCCTGCTTTAATTCTTGATATCGTTCTGTAAATAGTAGCACGGGATATGAAGTACTTATTACCAAAAATTCAATGTCCGTGGATATGTTTCCATAGAGATATTGAAGATGTTTCTTCTTGTAAGCGTTGTTCCTACAATCAGCCGTCTTGAACATGTGGTTTGACATGATGACGTCATCAAAATTCGCTTTTGATAATGCAGCGCTTCTGTACATCGAGCGGGAAAACCCCGTACCAAATATTACATAATTCGCACGACGCGCCTTTGATTTATATATATAAAAACAACGGAAAAGTCATATTGTCTCAATAATTTTGTCCCTCGCTGTACTCACTCACCTCCCATGCACACCTACATTTTCCCAGACACCCAAGAACTTTTCTCTGTTGGTAAACAGTAATTTTTGCAATGGCTTCTCTGGATTATCACAATACTGAAATTTTAATTTTAGAAATAAAGAACAGGCCCGTGATATGGGATCCAACTACAGAAATATACAAAGATAAAACAAAGAAAAGTGACGAATGGAAGGAAATGTCTATGTTATAAGAAAGCTCTTGAGAAATAGAGCTTCTTCTTTTTCTTCAAAACCGGGAACAAGAGCTTTGCACATTTCAAGTGTGAAGCACTGGGAACATGAGTAAATAAATAAATAAATAAATAAATAAATAAATAAATAAATAAATAAATAAATAAATAAATTTTGTCTTAGGCTTTGTAGAGCTATACCGTTTATATGCTCGGACTAACCATGTTCTACTGGTCCTAGAGAACTAAAACTTTTACAACTTCTCGAAGTACTCTCCATTAGCATTGATGCACGACTGCATCCTCCTAAACCAAGAGACAAAGGAATGGCTCGGCTCCACTCCTCAGCAGGTATCCCCTCGATTATTGTGTTGAACGTAAAAAGCGTTTCGTCTTTGTCACTGAATCCGTCCTCGGATGTTCTTGTGCCCACTCGAGTAAGGCTTTTGGTAAACAGTTATTGACATACCATAGGGCAGTAACAGTCCTTTGTTCTTCTACAGGAATTGTTATAATATGGCCGCATTTTCCGAAAAAAACCGCCACCATCATTTTACCAGTGCTCTGAGATGACTTGAATTTCACAGGTGGAGCATCTCCAGCACCGACCCAACATATACTTTGCCGCTTGCTTTCAGGATTGTAATTGTACATCCATGACATTATTATCTCCTCTCCAGTCATGACTTTATACACAGACTTTGACTGGCCTTCATCATATTCTTTAAGCATGGTTTGACAAAACTCAACCCTAACTCTTTTCTGATCCTCAGTCAACATATGGGGTACCCACCGGGCATTGACCTTCCTTAGCTTTAAGTGTTCATGTAATATTTTATAGACAGTAGTAGATGAAAAGCCAAGTTCCTCCTGTATTTCTTTATAATAATATGTTATTCTCCTGTCTCTTTCCACCAACTTTCCCACAGCTTCTATGTTTTCATTTGTAGTTACAGAGACTGGTCTTCCAGAGGAGGGGTCTGCTTTGGTGGTCTTTCTGCCACATGAAAATTCCAGATATCATTTGTAAACAGTTGATTTGGAAGGGGCAGACTCTCCAAATGTTGCTGTTAGCTGATCCAGACATTCCATAGCCGTTAAATCCCTTTTGTAGTCATACAAAATCATTGCTCGAAAATCACCAGCGTCTAACTCCATTATGACGTTCGAAGACGGCCTTACCTCACCTCACACTTCTGGTCATAAAACATGTCATTTTTGTTGAAAAATTATGAAAACATTTTCCCGATCATATAAAGCATTTGTGCACATTTCTGCCAAATTTGAAGCCAATAGGACCAGTAAACAATAGGTTAGTCCGAGCATATAAAAGGTATACCTCGTAAAATTTCAGTCAGTATGTCGGTTTTGTCCTTATTGTATTGGAATAAGCCTTAATATTGAGAAATGTAGTTTTTTTTCAATCAGATTTAAACTGACTAAAATGGATATTCATTTTTTTAAAGTTTCGCTTTTGGTTGAACGGCATTGTCTCATATAACAAGTCAGTTGATGAACTTTGCAATTTCTCTGAGCGTTACAAAAAAGGTAACCATCTTACAGTATAATATGCGTTTTTACACTTTGAAGTAAAGACTTAAAAATGAGGAAAATATTGCTTACTTGGCCCAAGAATGAATATAATGTAATACCGTCGATAAACAAAAAGTTTACAATGAAAACTCGATGTGAAAACCAAAGAACGCCTCGTAGAAACTAAGACAATCTCGCCGTACGCATTAATGTATATACGGACGGCTTCGTGGCTACTTAAAAGAAAAGGTATCATTAACGGAATTTCGTCAGAGTGCATCTCCGTTATCGGGGTCACGGATTGCAATCGAAGTAATTTTATTGCCCTGGGACGGTGCTGAGGGATATCACACATTTCCTTACCGGTGGTTACAACTTCCAGATTTATGGGTCAATCTCCCGGGATATCGAGAAGCAAGCGAAGTATGGTGCACGAATGGGTCTGAGGGTAACATATGACGCAATTTTGTCAACTTTATTGATTAATAACTTCTAAAAGCTACTCATCTGAGATTGCTATCACATATATTCGTAATGTCCAGACAGAGATCTATCGAATGGTACCGGTTGCACTTGGTCCCCCTGAATGGACCAAAAAAAGTGCTCGACTGATACACTAGACGCCGGCGTCCTGAGGATCAGCGGCGACAAGTTTTGGGACGCGCATCAAAACATTGGGACGTATCGCTCGTCTGACATGTCCCATTGACCACAGTGTCCCGCTAAGCCGTTGGCGACGCTGCGCAAGTTGACAAGTGAGAAAAAAACGTTCGTGTGACATGGCCCTTACCTGGCACGTAAGAAGCAACTGACCCTGACACAGATTGACCCATGTGCGCAGTGCGCCAGGCCCTCGCGAGAGCAGTGTATAGCTGTGGGGCTGTTTATATTGACGGCTGTAATGAGAGCTGCTTTACTCTAGTTTGGAGTAGAAATTGGGACAATGCACTCTATACCGTACGCCAACAGAATGGCTTAGCTCACTTGTAGGCAGACACTGAATTAACCTATTATGTCACTCTTCATATCAAGTCCTATGCCGACATGTCAGAAAATATGAAATTTTCACGCAGGCGGATGTAAGGGATAGGCCGCATAATGAATATGAAAAGGGAGGACGGAAAGAGAGAGAACGAGTGAGGAATAGGGAAGGGTAAGAGGACTGTTTACTGTTTTCGGCTAAATGTTACGGCACTTTTGCTCTAATCATGAATGATTTATGTTACCACGGCATACCACAACCTCCTCATTCTTGTCCCCCTTGGTGAGGTTGAACCATTTAAAACACTTGTGACCAGTCGACACATTCCAAAATCTCTAATATCCTTTCTGTAAACTATTTATATTCTGTGGGTCCGGCGCCCCGTGGACCCAGAATTGTGCCCCTGAATGTACTAACCCTCTTGTGCACAAAATATGCTGAAGGTCGGTTAGAGCTAGACTATGTGAACATAACAATAACAAAAGCTTATTCAGCTCAGGTAAGTTGCTATATCACCCATGCGTGGCGCATATATATAAGAAAAAAAGAGGAAAAATCGAGGGCACATACATTTCGGAAATATTACAATAAAATGAAATATGAATGAAAATATGTATCACTTAAGGCCAGTAATAAAGTCGGAATATTGAATCCATTTCACATGGTGTCATCATTCACACTACATACTTATGTCCTTTGGCAAAATTTTCATGAACGTGCAAACATTTCTAATTATTTCAAAACTATGCCTGCAAATAAGTTAAATACTTCATTTAGCCTACTGTAGCAGCCTTTTGGTAAATACCTATTTCTCTCAGTCTTGAATTCTGGGCAGCGCAGAAATGGAGCTGAGAAAGTTCTTGAGCCATCTAGTCTGCTGGGGTAAAAATAATGTGAAATCGCATCGCCTATGTCTGCCTTACATATATAAAAAATTCTGTCTTTTACACCCTATGTCATTGCCTACTTTTACTGGAGACCTGTGGGTACTAGTTCTAATTTAAGACTAAACATTTCATGTGACTGTGACAGATAAAACGTTCTCAAATCCAACTATTTTTCAGCAGTGCACTTTTCTTACCTTTACTGATATTGCTACACCCTTTTCTGCATTTTTGAATATACTGATCTGTTAAACGTTCTTTGACATTTCTACTCTGAAAGTTGGGTATTTGTCTTTGATTTATCCAACGATAATTAAATCCATCTAACTGTATACCAGTATTTTCTGGACACATTCAATTCAAACGTATTTTCTCCCCATCATTAATTTTCTCTCCATTCATTAATTCGTCACCCTCTTGCGCACGGACATGCTGCAGTCTAGGTCAGTTAGATCTTTGTGATTATTACGGGCTGATAGCGCAAGTACAAAAACGTCAAAGACACTTTGGACTCTTAAAGAAATTATCTGACCGCAACCGGTGTCTTGTAGTTCGCAAAGTGGGAGTGAAACAAATGGATAGTGGTGTTGCTGTTAAACTAAGTTGGAGAAAGGTGGGTGGGGTGGGGAGGAGGGAGGGGGAGGGAAGCGGAAGGATTATGTCGGAAGACGAGAAAAAGGTTAAGGAAGAAAAGGAGGGATCTGGAAGAGAGTTAATTAAGAAATCAATATATCAATCACTCAAACAGCTCGTCAAACAATCAATTAGTCAGTCAATCAGTTAACTGATCAATCAATCAACTAATCCATGACTCAAAAACAAAAATTCTCTGGGATAATTATTAATGATCTATATTTATTCTTTCTTTCTTTCTTTCTTTTTCTTTCTTTCTTTCTTTTTCTTTCTTTCTTTCTTTCTTTCTTTCTTTCTGTTTATCTGCTTTCCTCGGAGCAAAGTGCGTTGTCCCTATTTCCCTCTATTTAAGTGTTTTCTTACTATAATGAACTATAATGAAGTGGACTCTACATCCCTCTCTACCCTAGGGTCACGGGGACTTCATTTTACTGCGTGAAAATGAAAAGGGTAGCTTGTCTTTAAGGCATTTTTTTTCTCCATGTCAAATACAAGAGATGAGAACAGATGGCTATTACAGACGCGCTATTACTATGGATGAAAGGATGCATATTAGGAAAAAAAATGAAAAATAAATGAATTTGAGGGAGAGAAATGAAGGAATAATAGTCAGTTGGCTGAGGGAGGAGAGAGAGAGAGATTAAAATGAAAATAAAGATGACATTCCAACGAAGGGATTTGAAAACAGATAAACCACTTACCTGGTAAGAAGTGTACAGCCGAAACATTGTTTATATCAAAATAATAATAAATACCGCAGCAATATTCCAGAACACTTGTGAATATAAAGAAAATGTTGATACGGTTTTAACCCTGTTGTGGGCTCTTCTGTATCAGCCAGACCCGCACGATAAAGCAGCGTGTCACACACAAGAAGTCTAAACTACAGACACAGATGAGAGATAGTGCTACTGGGGATCAGCTGATTTTAATTAGGTCCACAACTACCTACAACGTGACAAAACGTAAGAGATAGTAGATTGCTATATTATTGTCTAGTCGGTTGAATAGCGCTAGTGGCGCTGGGCAGTCGGCACGGCGAATATATACTTATCTTAACAGTAGTAATATCAGCTAGACTCTGAAACCAAGCCAGCTGACGCGCAGCGTGGATCTGATGTATTCTGCACTGCGGGTTCGGTTTGGTTCTCTCTTCCTTTCTCACTCTCTACCTCTCTCTCTCTCTCTCTCTCTCTCTCTCGCCTAGTACATTCCAGCCAAGCGTTACAATTTATGGCAGTGTTTTCATGCTCCACCAGCCACCGAATAGGTCAACATGTGACGACGCACGCCCGATTCCGTAGTAACTCGCATTTTCTTTTTCTGATATTCTACTGGGTTCGTTGCCTGACACGGTCTTTCTTGTAATGTCTGTAAAATGGGGACGTGGCTAAAGGCAGTGAAATATAATATTAGACTGACAGTGATTAGCTTCTGTGAGTTGCAAGGAAAACCATATGCTATCGGGGAGTTGAGAAAGTCAGTGAATCATCTCGCCTAATGGGGTGAAAGTAACATAAAAGCGCGGTGACGTGTGCCATATGCTTACCTGCATATCTGTCCATATGTGAACATTTATCAAACGTGCTAGATTTTTTTACAACAATAACAATAACAAAAACCAACAAAACAATAATAATAATAACTTCATTGAGCACAAGTACTCTAGATACAAATGAGCATGCAGAAATTAGCAGAATAGCTGGCATATACTGTAATTAATAACGATACTAATTCATAATCACACTAATTCATCCACCCACTTACATTATGGCATCAGCACACACACGCACACGCGCTCACACACACACACACACACACACACACACACACACACACACACACACACACACACACACACATATATATGCACACACACACACTTACTTACATACACACGTATACTTATACACTCCCACATACCCACATGAGCGGGCGCAAACACACTCACAACTATCCTCTTATGCACATACTTGGACATCGCATACACATATCCACATGTACCTTCTACTCTGCATTGGTCCATAATAATATGAATGTCCTCGGAGCAGGAGTTTCAGGTCAGGGGGGAGCATGGATACCAATNACACACACACACACACACACACATACACAAATACACGTGCACGCTTTAAGGTTTATGAGGGCAGTTTCATCAATATCAAGTTTATAAAGCAGTGTGCAGCGATATTCTTACATGGGAGAGCTATGATTCCAACGTATGCATATTTTGTATTGTTAAAGTGGTTCATATTTACCAGACTTGTCTCTGCCAGTTCTGACGTCTTGTAACTCTGGACGCAGGTTACTTCTTTCCTGAATAGTTTCTTTGCACAAATTTCATGATTCAAAATGACTTTTGAGTAGTTTTCAGAAAAAAGTATTTTCTTCTGGTAAACCGATGCACAAATAGCCCTCATCGAGTTGAGCCAGTTTTTTAGAATATATTTTTGTGTTTAGACGAAGGATGTATAATCCTCTGTTCATATGTAGCCTACTTTTATTGATGGAAACAGTCACAATGTATGACAATGTACACATTTTCCCAACGGTATTAATAGGGGTGGATTTTGTACTTTGTACCTTTGTAGGTGTAACTTAGAAACCTACGCTCCGAACGTTCCCGCAAACTTTGCACGCGATCCACCTGTTTACCCATGACCTTGGCACACTTCCGAGCTGCTCACATTCATTATCTTAAAGCAGTGCAGACAGAACTTCCTATATGAGAAATGTGTCATGTATATATAGCACCGCCAACCTTCATGTCAGGTAGGAAGAAATAGGTGATTGTTGGATGCTTTAACATGAATGTAAGCAAAGAATCTATGCATAATCATTGCGTTAATTAATTAACGTATTGCGTTAACTACAGTGAACACTACTGTTTTGGGAGTTTCCAGTGGTTACCGCAGTGCGTTAAGTAACGTAAGGCTAAAGCACACGACCACAGGACTTGAAATTCTCAGTCTAACTTCGTCTGACTATCGCTCTCATGTGGCATCCACTTGTTGCAATGACATGGATACTGAGTCCACCCATCCGTTTTCATATATATTTTACCCTCGTATTGCGACCACCTGTGCCACACGCTGCCATCGCCCTTTTCCATGCCCTCAAAATTTCGACAGTGTTAGGCAAAACACTGCACCAAGCTATCACAACTTGACAGTATTTGCGACTCTGTAGAGGTGAAAATGTAAGGGTTTATCAGCGCCACTATTTTCCTCTCAGGATTGGCAGTCTGTAATCACATAAAGAGACGCACTCATGTGCCGTCTATCCATTTCATAACAAATTCACCTCTATCCACAACAACTGACGTACGTACTTCTTTATTCACCAATGCTTTAATGATTGTATACAATAATTACGTGTCCTATCTTATACGACCTAAAAAACAATTTGAATATAATAATTATTTATTATTATGTGTACTTAATAAAAAACAACCAGCAGATGGATACTTGGCAGTCATGACCCAAATGTGGTCCAGACCCTTTAGAATGACAGGAAGTCAAAGGTCGAAACACTTATTAGACGGGGGTATCTTCCTCTGAAGAGCTTTTTTTGCTTCACTCTCCGGGTAGGTTTCCTGTTTACATTGTGCCACAAATATCCTCTCCACAGTCCTCACAATGCGGATGGTAAGGGGGGACAAAAGGCAGGTGGTCCCTAACGAAGCTTGGGGAAAATAGAAGAGAAGAGAAGAGAAGAGAAGAGAAGAGAAGAGAAGAGAAGAGAAGAGAAGGAGAAGAGAAGAGAAGAGAAGAGAAGAGAAGAGAAGAGAAGAGAAGAAGAGAAGACACGGGTGCCTGCGCAAAGGACTTATCTCTCTTATATAATTCATCTTACGATACGGTCTGTGCGCAGGCACCCCTAAATAATTATTTATTACGGTGATAAGTTCCAGGCCCCGGTTTTGCGGGAAAGCCCGGATGATTAGCTACGGCCCTGAGGCTGACTACGCAAACAGATCGGAACAGGCCATGAAGAAAATTATGTAATTTAATTCTTAACCTAAGCTTTTCATGGGCTGTAGCGTAAATCCTTTCAGACCTAATTTACTTGGCTCAGTGGCTGTATTGTCTCCCTTCACGCCTTCATGGTTTATTCCTGGACACAATTTCAGTTTCAGTCTTCGATGGTGCTCCTGCACCTTGCAGAGCTAGAAATACACCCAGATAATAGGTCAGGAACCATTTGAACTGAACTCCAAAAAGAACCAGATACCAGAACAGAACCCATATCAGTAAAGCCTGATATCATTTCTAACAGAAAGCATTTGAACTGAAGGACTCCGAACGTCAAATAGAGCCAGATAACAGAACATAAACCATTTGAACTGATGTTTAACAGAGCCAGATAACAGAACAGAACTATTTGAACTGAACGTTAAATATAGCCAGATAACGGAACAGAACTCATCTGAGCAAAGCATCAAATAGAGCCAGAAAACAGAATAGAACGCAGTGATTTAAACTGAGCGTCAAACCTCGAATAGAGCCAAACAACAGAATTGAATCTATTCGAACTGAACAGAAATAGCCACCAAGAAGCTAATCAAGGTCGCTTTATACTCCCTAAATATGTTTAGAAATACTACATTTGGTTGACCAGTTAACCATAACATGGTTAAAAGAGGTCAGAGCAGACTTATTGTTAAGAATATAAAGTAATTGTGAGCCCAGAGTTCGCTCCCGATACTTAGTCAGCCCCTTTCACTTGCTTACTCCAAGCAGGCAATTCTCTCATTTGTTTTCCTTCCATTCCTGCCTTCCCAGCTTATATTTTTTTTTCTTCCAAACTATAAGTCTTCTTTACTTGCATGTTTTCACTGGGCCTAAATTGATCGTGGACCAGACCTCGAATGACCTTATCGCTGTTAAGTACTATACGAGGTCAGTTTACAGCTTTATGCGGTCGGTCACGGGCTGAATGCGCAGACAGGTCACCTCTACAGGTCACGTGCCAGATGAGAACAGGGTTGCCAGACTTTGTTTACGGCCGGAGTCAAATCGCGTACGAAAAGAGTCAAAAAAGAGCCAAACCATCTCCGGAAATATGCTAAAGCACCTTTTTGACACATGGGAAATATCTGACATAATACAAGAAATATATGATCATAAACCTTTCTGATTATTAAATCGAAAAACAGATCGTTCTTTGATTTGTGTTCATCGGGCAATTATGAAGAAGCCCAATCACTTAAAATACCAGTCCGAGAGAGTTACCCGTGGGCACCCAGTCCTTTATTCTCCCAAACTATAGCATTGGTCTCAACATCAACGCTTCTAAGTCGAACTTGATAAAAGGGGGGATGGAACTGACCCACCCACTTCCTTGGTGGAACGCTAGGCCGAGTACAATGGAACTTTGATAACACACCAGCTCTTCAGACTAAACTTCATAGAACGTGAGATCAGAGATTTTGTGTTATCCGGTGTGCTTTTAATAAGGAACAAAAATGTTGAGACTTTTGAATGGGACTACGCTGAGGGAGAGACTGTGTTAAGCCATGGTTGCGTTAATAGAGTTACATTGTATCAGTAAGGGGGAGGAATGTGAATCCTATCTGAGATTATCTGGAAAATGTTGCACTAGGGGTTTTACCAAAATTGTGAAATTTCAATACTGAGAAAAATAGAGGCCCCAAATTACAGTAGCTAAGACCAGAAAATTTCCTGTTCTTGGATCAAGCCCACTGTATCTCAGCTTGCACATCTGAACATGCTACCACTACACCACAGGCTAGAGATATTAACTTCACAGCATTTGGAACTTTAAAGTTAAACACCTACTGCCGGAAGATGGTTCCCTAACTTCCACGTGTTAGCCAAGTGTTTACCTCTGACCATAACACCCTTTCTATCTGTTACTGCGCACACATGAAACACTAACTGTAGAGTAAATTGATAATACGAATCTTCTTGTAAGACTGGTGAAGCTCTTTCCATCATCAACGCAAATCATTCCACAAGTACCATTGATACTCTAGCTGGCTATAACAGGACTGCACTAAGGAGACTGCACTTATTAATAGAAACTCTTGAAAAGAATCTCTTTGTCATGGGGGACATTATGCGAAGCCACTCATTCAGTGGAAATTTCGGTTAGATCCCTGCACAAATTAAATTACTTCATACCAGCCATGATGCCTAGATCTAATAGCATGAAACAGTCGTGTTTTAAGGAGGGCGTGTCTTTCAATATTCTAACTCCTCATGTCACGCTTTTTTCTCACAAAAGAAAAAAAAATACAAAATTTGATTCGTTTTGGACCACAAAAACCCTGTGCCCGGTACCACTGAGTCGCATTATGCCTAGTTTCCAAATCAAAGTTCACTAATATTTCATTTTTATGAACTCTTTCCTTGCACCCCCAGAACACGCGTCTGAAGAGTGTTAGACCCCTTTTTACCCTCTCTCTCTCTCTATCTCTCTCTCTCTCTATCTCTCTCTCTCTCCCTCTCTCTCTCTCTCACACACACACACACTCACTCTCTCTCTCTGCCCCCCTCTCTCTCTCTCTCTCTCTCTCTCTCTCTCTCTCTCTCTCTTTTTCTGGGTCATCAACTCATTAAGCAGTTTAAGATTTGACACGCATGCATAGATTATATAATTATATATACATACTCAGCAAAAAAAGTTACACAGCAATTGAAAATGCCTCGCAGTTCAATCTTATCTGCCTTATCGAAGTCACAACCCATTATGTATCAAACTCTTTATTAAGGTCTCTAGATAAGATTAAAATAAGAAATTTAACAATGTTTACCCAGATGATAAATTTCATTCGCAGATAGTGAAAGCAGCAAAAAAAAAAAATGCAAATTTTGGCTAGTTCGGCCTCCATTCTTAATTGTTTCTCTGCAGTGTGTCTCACTTTAATACCGTTAGCCGAATGTGAGGGTTCTGATCAATTACAATCTTGGNCACTTTATGATTTGACACGCATGCGTAGATTATATATATATACATACTCAGCAAAAAAAGTTACACAGCAATTGAAAATGCCTCGCAGTCCAGTCTTATCTGCCTTATCGAAGTCACAACTCATTATGTATCAAACTCTTTATTAAGGTCTCTAGATAAGATTAAAATAAGAAATTTAACAATATTTACCCAGATGATAAATTTCACTCGCAGATAGTAAGAGCAGCAAAAAAAAAATGCAAATTGGCTAGTTCGGCCTCCATTCTTAATTGTTTCTCTGCAGTGTGTCTCACTTTAATACCGTTAGCCGAATGTGAGGGTTCTGATCAATTACAATCTTGGTTTTATTAAAGAAATTCCATTATGAAGTATGCCTTACATGACTTTGGCAGATCGCAACATGGCTAGAGAGCATTTGCAAGCTGGCATTCCAGTTGCCGGGGTTGAAAGAATAATCTGGTCAAATTAAGAACTATAGAAAGACTGTGGCACCGACTTAATCAGTCTGGCACTGCTGCTGACCGTTCCATAGAAGGTCAACCAGACGGGACTTACTGCCATTCAGGACTGATATATCCTGCACATTCATGAAAGAAATCCACAACAAAAATTAATTTTTCTCATCAATTCCACGGGCCGAAGATTCCAGTCAGTGATTGAGGTACTAGATTCATAACTGGGGGTGCCATCTGTAGAGTTTCCTTGTGGACAAAAAAAACAGTTTGAATGGTCTAAATTTTAGTCTTCGGTGTGCAAGAGACAGGTTTATTCGTCTACAAAATTTTCTTATTTTACATATCAAAGGGATAGAAACAATCGCGAAAAACTTCGTGTTGCATAGTTTATATATATATATATATATATATATATATATNAGGATGGTGGGGTGTTACAACATTCTGCTAGCGTGTGGAATGTGATACGATACAGTTTCCGTGCATGTTTACGTCTGCAAGCATTCAAGCGATAAGGTTTATAAGGTGACCTTACTGCTTACAGCTTCGATTAGAATAGGAAATGAGTATTGACGAGCAAAATGACGTCATGACATTTTGCGCTCCAGTGCCCGCTTGGAACAAAAATTACCTGTATTTTCATTGCACCAAGAGAGGGTTTTTATATGTTTTGAAAAGAAATCGGTACGCAACGGCACCTTAGGCCATGCCTCATTAGCCCAGGACATCATATTATTTATTGTTTCGAAGCTTGTAAACACATGTCTTTGCTTGTTTATGTTTTATGTTATTCATTTTGCTCGCTGTCGTCAACAAAAATATTTGTGTTATGTGTTTATGTTCCTGGTTGATAGCAGGATGTAAGATCAGCACCTAAATTTCCTCGACCAAGTTAATGTTCCCTCAATGAAATTATTGATTCATCTCTACAAGCCCTGGCTGTTTGATGTTCGATGGTAATCTCTAGTGCTAATCGTATAATTAGTCTAGCCCGTGCATTTTTCTAACAGAAGGCTAACTAAACATCATAAGACAGAATGTGTCTTTCTTCCACAGGCTTTCACGTGTTTCTACTTTTTCATGATTCCATGCCCACCCATTTATTAAATGTAATGGCTTTTTAACTAGACTAAGACTGAAATAGGCATCGGTGTATTCATTTTTCGAATTTCAACCGCGATTTATGGTTGGGGTATCGGCAGAAGATAGCAGAATACTCAACAAAGTCCCAATGTATTAATTTCAACATATTATGAGACTGACTATGGGTTCGATTACCTATCACGGTCGTGCTGTAAGTGCCTTGGGAAAGCATTTCATTCACATTTTCCTCAGTCTACCTGTCTGTAAAATGGGTACCTCGCTATAGGCAGTGGAAAATATTCTCAGAATTCTAGTGATCAGCGCCTATAAATGGCACATGGCAGCGGCACTCTGTGCTCCCCAGAGAGTTGAGAGAAAGTACGAGAGTGATCAGGCCTGCTGGGGTTATAACAGTGTGAAGTTGCGAGAGCGGATATTAGCCTGGATACGAGACTTATAAACCGCATTATTATTATTATTGTTTTTAGTATTATTATTGTATTATTTTTACTTCTGTGTAGAAGTCACCAACAATAACAATAAAAATAACAACGAAGAAGAAGGCATGTCCCATTGTTTGTCCCATCCAGCTCACTCTTTTGGTGGGAGATCTGTTTATAGTAATCAGCCCTCTATGGCTTGTTCCCTCTAAAGTCATCTTCAGCCTTCTCTCGAGGCAAATGTTCGAATTAATCCTCTAAAAGCTGGACAGATTTTACTTGCATATGTATGGTATGTATGTATGTATGTATGTATGTATGTATGTATGTATGTATGTATGTATGTATGTATCGTCGTCCATCGGCTGAGAGCAGTGCAGTTAGCGTTTTAAGAGAACATGGTTTTACGCAGAAGAGGACAATATGATATGTGTCAAGGGAAAGAATTTCCAGTACGTTAATGCTGATTAGGTGTAGAACCGCATATTGTTTACTTTTCATTCGTCAACTCTATTTTTTGTAGTGTGCCTTTAACAAAGAACACGATGATTGCATTGCAGGGTTCCCGGATTGTCAGACATGCATAATAGTTGGTGCATCTGACGATGATAGCAATTAGTAATTTATTAATCTTAATGATTTCTTTTAGTATCATAGTGTATTTGGTGGATGATCCTTTAACTCGAAAGGTTGCGGTAGTCTAACTGGTCCAAAATCCAAGCCTATCAGAGTGAACAATGGCAGGTTAACGAAAGCTATAAAGGACAAACTGATTGTGTAGCCTATATATAACTGCATTATCTGAAACCACGCCACAAAATTGATGACATATAAAAAAATATTAAAAAATTGGTGGAGGCAGTGTCTACCAAATGGCTAAGCAGACTATTTTATTGATGCTGGCCTATGGTCTGCAGATGAATACAAAATTTCCCCTTTTTAATCTAAGTTGTCAAAAAGCTATATGAGGGTCGAAAGACCCGCACTGTATACAGCATCATGTAATTTGAGTACGTTGGTGGCTCCAATAGCCTACGAACTATGTCTTCGCCGTCTAGGAACTTTCATGTGGTTCGAGGAGAAAACTTTATTGAATGGGCAAAGAAGCTTTTCCAAATTTGGTACCCGCAACCTGAAAGCTGGACCAGGCAAAAGTGATGTCATCTTTTTCTGTTCATCTAACTTACGGCATTGACAAAATAGCAGGCATCCTCTGTTGTGATAATAACTTTAAACAGCTCTTTACAAGTAAATCACGCATCTTCTTGAAGCAAATCACACATCTCCTTGAAATAAATCACCCATCTCCTTGAAACAAATCACACATCTCCTTGAAATAACTTCCACTATTGAAATAATCACACAGCTCCATCTTAAGCTAATCAATAATTTACCATCCATCTTCGAAATTAATCGCGGACCTACACAGTGAACGCACTTATCAATATAACTAAAACTTATTCCCAGGTCTGCATTTCGAACTGACAGGTTCAAATTCTACAGTCAGGTCTGAAGTTTTAATTCACTATCTGTCAGAGGCGTTGCCAAGAGATAATTAGATAACGATGGTCGTGAATGAGGACGGAGGAAAGTACCCATAAAGTGATGATGTATTGGGGAAAAATACAGTTCATAATTATGATATGAGACTAGATGAAGAATGCAACCAAATGGACACAGATCTTCTGTGGGAGGTTCACAAGCCCCCAGCCCCTTCTTTATCTACGCCTCATATCTCTGTGTAGATGCCACAGCATCTTCAAAACGGCAAGATAGTACAAGGCGTTCATTACCTGCGCAGTGTTTTGGTTTTGTTTTTCTTTTATTTTGAGCTCTTAAGGAAACATAAGGGTGCAAGGTTAATGTACGCTAAAAGAAACTCGTGATATTTTAGTTCAAGGCTGGGTTTTCTCAGTACTCCTACACTACACAGAAGGTTTAAGACATACAAAGATAAAAGATAAAAATCAACCTTTGTTTACCCTATAGGGCATGTCTTTTACAGTGGCCTACTATGTTATACATTTCATTCATGATTATACTGTACAAACATACATTAAACGTATATATACAATATATATATATATATATATATATAGATAGATAGATAGATAGATAGATAGATAGATAGATAGATAGATATAGATAGATATATATAAGATAGATAGATAGAGAGAGAGAGCGAGAGAGAGATGTGTATATAGATATATAGATATATAGATATTGTATATATATATACACACACAACAGTGCACGAATTGCACAATACTTCAACATTTGTCGACCTTTTTGTGATTCTGGACGCTAAAACTGACATAGTCTAGAGCTATACGTTTGTCATAGCATTTTTTTATTGATATTTCAGCTTCGACACTACTATGCTATCTAGATAATTATTTGATATTTCCAGTGTTAGCACACAATATGCACCTGCTAATATTATATGTGCTATATAAGTGCATCAATTTCGAATTACTGACGTTAATGAACTTCGAAGTTAAGCCAACTTTTTTGGGTAATCGAAATCTCGTATTCCACATATTAATAAGGATACCTGAGATCCAGACCGATCTAACTCACACAAATTCACTTTTAAACAAATCGCATTTATAGTTTTGTGCACTGTAGAAATTTCAAAATTTGCGGGTGAGACTGGCCTGCTTCTCAAGTGTCCACTTGTCGAAGAGCTTCCATTGTAATCGATGGACGATGTCTCCCCCCCCCCCCCCCCCCCCCCCCCNAACCCGCACACACAAAAAAACTTTTTTTTTGCTTAATTTTGTGGGTTAGATCGGTCTGCTTCGTAGGCATCCTTGTACTAAAACTCTCCTTAAGTCAAGTATATTCTGTTTAAAGTCGGTATATTTAAGCACCTTTGTATGTGTTGATGAAGTGCGTAACTGTTTTGGAAATTTTCCAAGAGCATAATAATTATCATAACTGTGTTCTCTCTTTGTGTCAGAATATTCAGGTATCCAAGGCACTGTTTTCATCCTCTGTTTTGAGAGATTCGGGTCAGACTGAGCTTAATATTTCATGGCACGGAACTGGTGCCACCTTTCCAGACCACACGGTGACTTGATACCTTCCGTCCAACGTGATCTCCATATAGCCCATTCTCGTGTTCCACACATGATAAAACATAAGGAAAAACTCTGTACAAGACGACCATCAATTCACCTTTCCGAATCAGTCAACTAGGACACACGATCCTGTATTTGACATGGCATGAGATTGACGCATGAAACTGTGAATGACTGAATCATAATTGTAGTGGTTGGAAAACAGATGCGGGACAAAAAGAGAGGAAGGGGCTGACCTATTTTAGTCATGTGATAAAACTTTTCTTTTTAACTTTTCGGAAAGGTGAATTGGCTAATCCTAGGCATAATTATGACACTTTCATGAGTTTCGCAGCCGACCTTTGTGTTTGAAAAGTTTTTCTTTGTAGGTTGGAACTGCGTTTTGTTTTTGTTAATTGAGAACGTGCACAATAACAATGGGATCTCCTACTATCGTAATTGCATGTTAAAAGCTACTAAAGGTGCATTCATCGCTGATGCACTAAAGTAATGCTTAAGATGATGAGAGATCCCATCGTAAATGGGCAAGCTCTCTAATATCTCATACGGCAGTTCCTCAAATCTAAAGCCAGAAGGAGGCTGCACTGAATATTGACTGTTACTAGAACATGTATGAGACAGCCACTATTTAGTTTTTGATAAATAGATCGCCTTGTGCAAGCTGCATTTTTTTTAGATGTGTAGAAAAACCTTTTTGTTGTGACTGTTGTTGTTGCTGCTGCTGCTGCTGCTGCTGCTGTTGCTACTGCTTCTTCTGCTGCTACTGCTGCTGCTGCTTCTGCTGCTGTTGCTGCTGCTGTTATTATTATTGTCTGCTTCTCAAATTAATGTACATGTACTTTGGTTAGAAGCTTGAAACAGTCGTATGAGAGCTTAAAATTTCAGACTCTAAACACAACTTTTATTTAAGCCAAAAACCGGCAGTGAAACCCTTGAAAAAGTCTACCATACTTAAGGCTTCAGATTAGCCAATAACTGGCTGTCGATTTGCAAGAGTTTTTCCTTGAATCATACGGGGGCGAGACGGATGTTCAGTATACAAAAAATGATTATGAATGAACCGGGCCACCTCGGTAGGTTGTCGCCACTCCAACTCCAAAGCTCCACTGCATTGTGATGCTGAGATTAATAGCGTTAAGTAGCTGAACGGGTATTAGCCTGGATAATATAAAACTTCAGAAAGGCCATAAGCCTTGAATCATACGGGGGCGAGACGAATACAGAAAATGATTATGAATGAACGGGATCGTCTCAGTAGGTGGCCGCCCTCCAAATCCAAGTCCCATTGCACTGAGATCCTGAGATAATAATAGCGTCAAGTAGCCTGAACGAGTATTATCCTGGATATGGAACATGTAAACAGCACTCTTATTCCACCTCTTCTTCTTCTTTGTCCTCTACTTCTTCTTCTTGTTAGTATTATTATTATTATTATTATTACCATCATCATCAACGTCATCCTCGTTGTTGTTGTTGCTGGTGGTGGTGGTGATCGTAATAAAGTGTAACTTTTCTTATTTTTAACCCAGCTGGTTTTGGCGAATTTTTAATCTTGTTTTTCAATCAAGTGGTGGTGGTAGTGATCTTAATAATAATATTATTATTTTTGTTATTACTATTATTTATTATTATCATTATTATTATTTTATTATCATGAGAGTCCTGCATGGCCAGTTTTATTGCAACGTTTTTGAGTACAACCATAATGTCATATGACTGTGTCATATAATTATAACGTCATACCTCACCAAAATAAGGTTGGTAACACCGCTTTGTAGCACAATAACATGTTAATTTATTACTTTTAAGTAACATTTAAGTAACCCATACATTTAATTCGATAGTGTCATCAAAATAATCAAAACTGGCTTCAGAATATATATAACAAAATTCTGCCAATACTCGCATTTGTGGAATGCAAGTTTACATACCAACAAACTTATTGTATTGACCTTACACTGTGCTTAACCGGATATATATTATACTAAATTTTTAACCTACATTTCAGTTTGCATAATGTAACCGGGTGGAAAGGCACCACAGTATAGAGTATTCGTTCTCTTATATTTAAGGGGGGAGGAAGGTGAGCTTAGTCTCATAATGTTTCCAGATGTTACATATTATTTTAATGAAGTGTGTCACCAGGGATTTTTACCAAATTACTGTGAATGATCAATTTTTGAAATAAACCTACACTAGAAAATTTCTGTCCCTGCCGGGGATCGAACCAGGGTCTCTCAGCTTGCAAGTTTGAACGTGTTACCACTACACTACAGGGACGCTAACTTCACTGCAATTTAATTCTTAAATACCTTTTGCCTGAATCGGTCCTTAACTTCCACGTGCGAACCTAGTGTTCACCCGTGACCCAAACACACTTCCCAACTGCTCACAATAACACTAATAACAGAGGTCTGGCTCGATGTGTACACCACTGGTGAACTTCTCTCATGACCGGATTGAACTGGCTAGTCAACGGCACTCTTTCAGTGGTCTAGCAAATACAGTGTACATTGACAGCCGCAATGGCAGGAAGTAATTTTGTACAAATCATTTTGGAATGCCCTTGCGCTTTTAATGAGATATCATTTAGGCCCACATAGGTCGAGTTTAAACTTTCCTTCTCGTGTGGAGAGAGGATGTTTGTACTGTGGAAAACTTACATAGACACAGTTGTGAGTAATTGGAAAGTGTGTCATGGTCACGGAAGAATACCAGGCTTGCAGGTGGAGGTGAGGAAAATGTTCGGTGTATGTGTATTAGTGATGATAAATTCTCTATGAAGGTACCGTCCGTGAAGGTGTGAAGATGCCAATAGCATCTGTCATAAATGAATGCACCTTTAAATAATCTCTATAAAATGGGAACACTGACCATGGGCGGTAGGG
>JAWQUT010000055.1:845604-863662 GCA_033807755.1 Ellobium chinense
GGCGGGAACGAGGCATGTCTTTTAAAGGGGGAGGGGCCATAAAAACCCTCCCTTCATTTTATCTACGCCACCACCTTTGACCTTCTGCCCGATTTCTACGAAAAAATTTTAAAAAACCTTGTCTAGTCTTGAAAAAGGTTACGCAACCACATTCGTTACGTGTGAAGTAGGCTTTGTATCTTTGTATCTAGGCCAAGAACTTTGGCCGCTCTCTTTCACGCTCTACTATCGTGTTGGAATTCAGTGGAGAGAACGAGGATTGTACCAGAATGCGAGGAAAAAGATTAGTGGAAAGTTTAGGAGGAAAGACAAGAGATGGGCACAAAGTGGAGACACAGGGAAGCAGACAGATAGACTCACTCACTCACTCTCACACACACACACACACACACACACATACACATACACACAGACAGATACAAACAGAGAGAGAGAGAGAACGACAGCACGTTCGCTATACAGACACACACACAGACACAGTAACACACACAGACATACACACAGACACACACAGACACAGACACAGACACAGAGACAGACACTAAATTGGCTAGACGGACAGACGGATGGACGGACAGATATACACTAATATTCATAAATCTTTATTTTCACTGCATTAATGTACAATACTGCACACATTATACCACATAAGGAAACTGTATGATGGTATCGCGATAATAAGCTCATACCTGTTACGGTGAGCCTACAAACTGATCTATGATTACTTGTTCGTGATAAAGGCTGCATGATAATGTGCATTGTATATACGCACACTTTCTACCGCGTTACAGTTTCTATAACGGTGCCAAAACACAATGGAGATCATTACTTCTGACGCTTCTATTCTTCACATATATCTGTCGCCACATTTGGTTGGACTCGACTCAGTTACGTCACTTCGGCTCTAAGTTTTGCTAGGAATTTGCACTTGGAATCGTTGAGATGGAGCGGTTTCAATTTAGTTGTGACTTTCAGTATGTACGTTACCAAGACTCCCCATAATTAACGGGAGTTACACAACGATAGCCAGATATCTGTGCATTTCGTGTGGTCAATTCCACGCCCACCGAGTTCGCCAAGTCACCCCTCCAAAGAACACAGGAGGGGGAACCCGAGAGTTGCAAAGAGGCTTTTTATGAACTCCTGGGGCTGGACGGGTGGTATCCTCCGGCCGAATTTGAAATGGGGGCTTGGAGTCGTAGCTTATCCCCGCTTAGGATCACCGTGTCGGCAGGCCAATGACTGGGCCTACTTTCGGGCCTCAGGGTGCAATGAGGTCCTAGCTGGCTACCCCGACTCGCCACTCCACGGGGGTAGTCTGCGTTCGAGGGGACGTGGGATGAAGGGCCACCCGCCCAAAAGAATCGGTGGCTCTGCGGACCGCCCCCGTTCTCCGAAGGGTCCAAGGCTACGAGCGAGCACAGCCACAAAGCTGAAATTATGAAGGGGCTCATGACGTACTAACGAGTGCCACGCGATCACCAGAAGTATTCGTTACCAATGGTATGGGGCCTGCGTGCGGTAGTTGTGACTCGATCGGTCCATTGGGTAAAGAAAAAAGATAAAGATCCCGGACCGGTTTGCTGTTGCAAGAGAGCGGGGTTGGCGAATGCTCACTGGGATGAACACCCTCCCTATTCCGTATCCCCAGGGCAGCCCAGACTGGTGTCCCTTCGACTCACCCCAGCCTCCGGGGCCTGGCCACTCTGCCGCTGGGCACTCAACTTGCTTTGGACAGTTGCGAGATACCCTTTGAGAGACGGCGGTCCTCCTGTCTATGGCAGTCGGACCACCTGGGGTAGAGCTCGCCCACCAGATAGGAAAGAGTGCGATGGCTCGTGGCTCCCCTGCACGACCCCACCAATAGACAGTTTCGCGGCCCAACGTTACCTGCGCCGACGGCCCGTATCGAGGCAGCTTCGCCCGCGTTACGGAGAATTACACGCAACGGCTAGCCGTATCAGGACCTCGCGTTAAGTTGCGTATACTTTCAATTAATTAAACTAAGAATTCGGGTGATTTCGCCGAATAAATTTGATGGTATGATTGATCAGCCATTTGTGCATCTATTCATCATAATTTTACATTCTTTACACACAGTTTATGGCCATAGAGAGAGATTTTTGAGACCATGGTCTCCAGCTGTCCGGATGGCCCGTAACGAGTGTGACCCAGTTTTATCTTCGCCTCGTGATGCATGATTGCATCACCTGCCTGCGTGCCTGTAGACCTGTGGTCATGTGTTCTTACCCACTGACCGCTGAAATCAGCTGATCGAATGTAAACAATGTATTTCTATTTTATTGAAAAGAAGATCAAAACGGGTCTGTTTCTTACAGGAGGAACTTGCGGGAACTTGGATAAAGGAAACATATTAATGATCTTCGTGTTGCGTTTTTTGTAATGTCCGTCTTTGAACAACAACAACAATAAAACCTAAAGCATTTCACTTCCTCAAGCCTCAAACTATTTCCCTCATCCACTTCCTCCCCACCTCCACTCCCCGGCCCCTTGCAAAGTTTTCCCTTTTCTATCTAAACCCACTTCCACATTCATTCTCCTTCAATCAATCTTAAAAGTTGGCTGGCTGTTTGATTGCTCCCCTCCGCCCGAAAAAAAACCAAAAAACCCACAACCTGTATTAAATAAATGAAAGCAGACATTCTTTCTGTAGTCCCAACAACCGCTCTTCAAAGTGCCTCAGCACCCCAGTTTCAACATGTAGCTTCAACATTTCAACACTGTTGTGCCTGTTGTATTCTCACTGGTACATGTAAATAATACTCATACAGTATTACAAAGTCATTCTTCGCTCCGACTGACAGCTCCTGAGCTCAAATCAGAACCTATAAGTCAGATCAGCACAACCGAGTTTGATTGGCAGTCAAGCATCATCTCGAGCACTGTTGTCTGCGTTTAGGGGCGGTGCTAGTTGCATAAGAAATCATAAATTGACGAACACTTTTAGGGCTTTCCACAGGCTTTGATATCCCAGTGACACAATCTTGACACACCTTCGCTAAATTTGTTTTTGACACCCTTGTCGGCCAGAGATGACCACGGGAATAGTTTGTTGAATACTCGTGAAATCTTTTGTAGGCACTAATGCCAGAAGGAGCTTAAATCTGGTGTGGGTCTGGGTGAAAGCTAAAACTATGGGTTCAGAGAGCAGCTCAAAATGCCAATATAGCCCATAGTGGGAAAAGGGTTCCAATCGCATTACAGGCCTGTAACCTGTGTTTAACCGACACTCGAAACAAGTATTTCCCGAGTTATTTCCCTGCAAGACCCCATCGCACGTTTAATACTACAATTCACTCATACCCCCGACCTGCTCGCGAGTTCAGTGGATTGTCCACAATCTGCAAAAAAAGCACTCAGTTTTCACATGAACCAGGCTATAAGTAATTTCCATTGTTTAGATAGGTGGGAAGCATGTTGCTGAGCTTGTCACTTATGAAACTCTTACCGTCTGGCTCCGCAGCCAAAATACTCTTCACGAGGTAGACTGGCTGTCCAGCCAAAATACTCTTTACGAGGTAGACTGGCTGTCCAGCCAAAATACTCTTTACGAAGTAGACTGGCTGTCCAGCCAAAATACTCTTCACGAGGTAGACTGGCTGTCCAGCCAAAATACTCTTCACGGGGTAGACTGGCTGTCCAGCCAAAATACTCTTCACGAGGTAGACTGGCTGTCCAGCCAAAATACCCCAATATCAATATTGTTTTTGATATTAAATATGATTCTCCCCAGGTTTAACAAAAAACTTCTGAAAAATGTATAAGGAATTCATTTTAAAATAAAGTCGACGTTTCGTGAATAAACACTTTATCAAGACTGACAATTGAAATAAAAGACGTATGAAGAAAAGCAAGTGATTTGAGGGCCAGAAATAGAAACAGAAGATCATTATCAGTATCATCATCATCTCTTTGATACTGTCTTCTTTTGCTCTATTCTCGTCATCATTCATTACACCCAGTGAAAAAGAAGCTGGCATAATTTAGAAGAAGACATTCGCAATTGCTATATCATATACGTTTATTTATCAAATTATTAAATCCATATAGAATACAGATTCGACCTGACATGTTCGCGTCTAATCATTTGTAAATGCTAAACAAGTTCATCAACACTTCCTTTGTGTTTCTCTCTCCATTTCATCTCTCTATCTCTCTCACACTATCTCTCTCTCTCTCTTCCTCTCTCTTTAAAATATCATTTCTCATTCTTTCATTCCTTCTGTATCTTTTATACCTCAGTTAAACCTTTTCCTATCCCCATTTCTCGCTGTCTCCTTAATCTAATACTTGTCTCTCTGTTCCCTATATGTTATCTTCGTCTTCATTTATTCTTTCTCCCTTTCAGCTAATCTATCCATATCGCCCTCCTTCCTCTCCCTCACTCACTCACTCATTCACTCACTCACTCACTCACTCACTCACCCAGTCACTCACTCACACATATAAATTCAGCCTATCAAATCAGTCTACTGACTTCTTAGTCTTCTGATCTATAGTGATCTTATCTCATATACCCATATCAACACACTGGAATGAAAAGTTAAGTTCAACTACATCATAGAAAACATAAAAGATTTTAAGAAAACAAGAACAGTTCCATGGTGGTGTGTTTAGCTTATCATGAAAGCGGGCGGAATTAGTTTCAGGTGGGTAAACATAATTATTCTAAATTCTAGCCAGATGAATGAATCATTACGTGACAGCATGAGCGCGAATGAATGAATGAATGAATGAATGAATGAATGAATGAATGAATGAATGAATGAATCTGACATCTATTCTGCCTTCCTCTGACAAAAAGACTCAAGTGCATATCAAGACTGTTTCGAGAAAAATAGAAAGTAGTCTCGCTGTCACTGTAAATGAAATTATAATACATTGTTAGCACTTCTATCAACTTTACTGCCGCGGTGGGATTAGTTCCAAACACCCAAGGTAAAAGGCTCAAAGACGTGTATTTCTGCGTGGAACCTATTGAAACTGCACCTACCTAATGAAAGCTTTCGTTTTCAAAGTAAGTCGCCCATTTAGCAAAATGATATCAATTCAGCCCCTAGAGGTTGAGATTCTCATCCTTAAAGCTCGGGGACTGGTTTCCGAACGCCCCTAGCTATTTAGTAACGAAATTGTCTGAGACCTGTTTCAAGCACTGGCAGCTTTGAGAAACTTTCCTAGCAGACTAAAAAGAGTTTAAAGTTTACAGTAGGCCTTTTTGTTTCTTTTGTTGTTGTTGTTGTTGTTGTTGTTGTTGTTTAATTATTTGCCAACCCCAAGGCATTGTGGGTTTTAGTGATGTTTGATTGTCGATATTGCGCTGTATATTCGTTCTTGCACTGTTTTTGCTTTCACCCACCCTGAACTGAACTGAACGGAACGGAACTGAACTGAACTGAAGAGACTACAGTGACGATTAATTCCACCTTCATTACTTCTGCACTTAAGCTTTTTTGTCTGAGGACGGCAGCAAGACAGATGTATTGGAGAGTTTGTGTTATCTAGCAAACAGTGAAGTGTTGCACCGAGATTGAGACAAACTTGGTGTATCTCCCTTCATCGTGCCGTAAGCTTTTTTCTTTTGCAGCAAGGGGAGAGAAGCAAACCATGGCTTACAGCACTGACAACAATCATTCCTCCCCCTACATAGAAGGCTGGGGCGAATAGTCCTGTGGAATCAATTATCGCCCCTGAAAAATATAAAAGTGGAAGTATATTTATTTATTAAACTTGCTGATCAACTCGCAAATTTAAGAATAAATCTCTATGTGAGTAGTTGGGACATGTGTTAGGGTCACGGTCGAACACTAAGCTCGTATATGGAAATAGGGACTGATTCAAGCAGTAGGTAATTAAGGACTAAATTGCTGTGAAGTTAGCGTCCTTGTGGTGTAGTGTTAGCACACTTCCAAGCTGAGAGTCCCTGAGTTCGATTCCCGGTAGGGGCCTGAAAGTTTCTAGTGTAGGTTTGTTGGTTTTTTTTGGCCCATCTTTTCGAAACTGATCTTTCACAGTAATGTGGTAAAATCCCTGGTGACACACTTCCCTAGATAACTTCTAAAAAAAAAAAAAAGATCAGACTGAGCTCACATTCCTCCGCCTTGATTGTAATGCATGCTATATGCCTTGGCACCCGGTTACATATAGTAATGTTAGAGAAACCACCAACCCACATATACTATCCTTCTTAAAGCAAAATTGTTGTGATAAGACCTGTTGAGGAATCTGTAGCTGCATGCATTGCATAATTCTTACGTTAGTTAACCCACTGCAATAACCAGGGGAAACTCCCAAAAGTACTAGTGATGTTCCCTGCAGTTAACGCAGTACGTAAATTAACGCATGAATTATGCATACGGCCACTGGCCTCATAACGCCAACTTGGCAATTCTGGGTTGTAGAGGCTGTGACTGATAATAATAATTCCACACTACTATCACCCCAGCAGGCTTGATCGCTCTAGGACTTTTTCAACTCCCTGGGATTCATACAGTGGCGCTGCCCCTTATAGGCACTGATCACTAGCATTCTGACAATATCTTTCACTGCCTATAGCCAGATACCCATTTTACAAACGGGTGGACTGAGGAAAATGTGAATGAAATGCTCTCCCAAGGCCCCTACAACATGACCGTGGTCAGGAATCGAACCCACGGCCTTAAGATCTTGAGTCCACGGAGCTTCCAAGTTTTATATAGTTTAGGGCCTAGCCGAGATTAAGCTCCTGAATACAAAACCCACGCTTACCTGCTATTGGTGGCCCCATGATGCAGGCGACGCCTCTGAAGAGGATGACGAAGCCAAAGGCGTTGGTCAAGTTTTCCACACCCAGCAGCTCGCAAAGTAACACAGAACACAGAGAGATGTAAGCAGCTGAGGAAGACAAGAGAAGATGACGCCTATTCAGTTAATAAAACCAGATATTCAGTTTGAGCGATACTTGATCAGTGGTCTTAATTTTTATGTTAAATCCTTAAAAATTGCGTGCCAGATCAAACATGCTTGATCTAGAACAAGAGTTATAAAATTATATGATAGTGTGAAGTCGCGTGAGCGGGCATTCGCCTGGATACGAGACTTATAAACCGCATTATTATTATTATTATTATTACTATTTTATAAAATGAAAATTAGCTAATCTGAAATATGTAAAATATGCAAATCTGATGTCGAGGATAATATTAATAGGCCTATTCTTTTGTTCTTTCATGCTCCGTTCTAAATGAAGAGAAAATTAAAATGATTAATTTCTACAAATGTGGCTCGCTAAGGACGTAAAACCTCGTCAGCATGGTTACCACTGACTTTAAGTTGTTTTACACTGATCATTGTAATGTACTATGATAAAACATGCCCTGTAGATATGGCCCTCACAAAATGACCTAGTGTAGCCAAGTGATAAGGCAAATTCTATTCATTATAGCACTAAGAGGAAGGCATATGAGTCAGATCTGATATTATCTGGAAAGTGTTCCATAAGGGATTTTACCAAAGTGAAAGATTAATTCTGAGAAGAAATGCCAGAAACCAAACATTAGAAAATCTCCTGTCCCTGCTGGGAATCGAACTCAGGTCTCCTCAGCTTGCAAACTGAACTTGCTACCACAACACCACAGGGACGCCAAGCCTGAAATATTCACTGCCAGAATATGATTCCTTTCACCTTTCACGTGTAAGCCTAGTCTTCACCAATGACCCTGACACACTACCCAACAGTTCACAATGAATACAAAAAGTGGCCCCTCTTCTGAAAAGGTTGAACACCCCTGCCTAACACAACTCACCTACGCAAACGCCGAAGATGGCAGAAGCTGCAGCCAGGGTGGCGTATGTGTCACAGTGAGGGCAGATGATGGTCACCACACCAGCCAGGAAGAGAGCCACGCTGGTCACCAGGACGCAGTCAATGTCGAAGAAGTTCATAACTACACCCGTCATCACCCGCCCCACTGTGTTGGTGATTCCTGCACAGGACCGACGAGAAATAGCGGTGATGGCATCTAAATTAACACGTACTGATGTTTAAGGTTGTATTCCTCACTTAAAAGAGCAGGGGTAGTTATTTACTTCACTTCCATTTTTTTTTTTTGTAAAATTCAAACCCATACATTTTTTTTTTCAATTTACCTGACAATTTCTGAGGAAACACCCCAGAAATGTCAGGATTTTCACCCTGCGCGCGCTGCCATTACTCGTGCTGGATGATGTCAGTCTAGCCGACGATTGGTCAGGACGGCTTCGGGCATTCGTCTGCCTCAAACGTCTGCTAGCTTATTTATGACGTCACTCAGCACGAGAAATGGCGGCTTACCGAGCATGTAAATCCCGACAGTCGTCTTCGAAATGATCAGACGGAAGGAAAATATAAGCCATTTCAATTGTTGAAAAAAATAATGTGAATTTTTTTAGGCCGTAAAGCAACTCCTGTCCCTTTAAAGTTATATACGATACGATCTCTTATGCCAGCACAGAATTTGTCTGCATGATAGAGAGGAGAAGGTGAGAAATACAAAACCTTCAAGCTTCAGGACGGAATATTACTGTAGGTCTGAGCCAAAGACTTTAAGTCTTGCAACTTTAAGTGTTACATTCCTTCATCACCTTCCAATTAATCTCAGTGGGAGTCCGTTTATTGTTCCTATCCGTTTATTGTTCCTAGCTCTGTTGCCAATGTGTGAACACCCATGGCACAGATCCCCTCTAAATCTCCTTTCTTTCAGCTGAATTTTCCTCTTTGGGAAGTGATAAGAAATCACACAAAGCAACGATTAACGGATTTGAAGGATGAAGGATGAAGTTCATATAGTTGGAAGTAAGACGCTCCCGGACCTGGTGGGGGAGGAAGGAAGGGGGAGGGGGGAAGGAGGAGAATGGAGGTGTGCTGGAGGTGTGCTGGTGTATTGTCATGGGGCAAAAACCAGTTGTTGTTGCGTCCCTGTGCCGTCTCCACTGCCTCACATCTCTGTCCAACCGAGTTATGATCTTCTGGTAGTTGTTAAAGTCTGCATTGACTGTCTGATATGTAAACTTCTTTTTCTTCCCAAAGATGAAAATTCTGATAGGAAATTCTTTAGGCATTGTCTGAGAACTTTTGAATTTCATCTCACCTGTACCGTATGTAAAAGGAGGAAATGCACCCTAGACTTTAGAACTGTAAAATTATTCACCAGGCTGGATTATTGAAACACCTGATAAACAAATTTTACAAATAAAAAAAAACAATCTAAGATGGCTCTATGAGAGAGAGAGAGAGCTCTATTAGATAGATTTGTGTCACACCAAAACTGTATTTGAAAACTGGGTAAAGTAATTTTCTTATTGTTTCCCTTATCTTGAGAGTCTCGACGCATAACTGTAACGTCGCTTCACATTTTGAAAAGAATGCACTGCACTCAAAATAAAACTGAGTTTAGAGTCAGAATATTTTCTAGAGATAGTCTGTTGCATTTGGACGAAGGTCAGAACAAAGAACAAGTATCTAAGCATTACTTCCCTTTTCTTTAATTAAACACTGAAAATAAATGCGCCCTTAGTTATCCAAATCATGGCCCGCCCACTAACCTATGATTGACAAGAGGAAGGCCGCCTTCTCTTCCTCTATACCAATCTCCTTAGCATGGTCTGCAAGGTAGACGAATGGCACGTAGAATCCGAGCATGCAGAAAAAGTTGCCCAGGAGAACGAACCAATAACTTTTGTCCTGAGGGCAAAAAAAGAACATGGGAGTGGAGCAGATACGAATAGAGAACTAAAATTACAACTGGTCACTTCACATTAATGGTAGCATCATTTTAAAAATATTTTTTTAAAAATATCTGTCGTTTTGCTCATTCCAACACACGGACTTGATATGTACGGTTCCATGCCTTCGTATTATAAATAAAATGTATTACACCGTAGGGCACTGTGGACCAGTTTCCATATGGAATCAATAAAAGTCTTTCTTTTCACTTTCACTTCTCCCAGTCACTCATCACAGTCGTGCAGCTTCCATCCATCTTACTGTGGTCCACCAGTCACCATGTCTCAGTTACTACTATACAGTTTGTAATTTAGTCTCAATTAACTACACCATGACAATATGTCACCTTACTTTGCAGTGTGTTCTATGTCCACTTAGAAAACTTCTGAGAGTCCCTAAGGTGCTTTTGGGTTGGTGGTCGAAGCTGGGTTCGGCAAGAGAAGCACCACCTGGGAAATTCCTTGAACAGTATCTAGGGATCTTCTCTCTTCCCTAACCTCCCTCCTTATCCTAACACAACCCTTAATCCTATTCCAAGCACACCTTGGAAGATTCCATGGATTCTACAAAGGGAGCATAAAGCACTTATAAGTAGATTGAAAAGACAAATCCAGCCTTAAAGGACAACTCTCACCTTCAGTATGCTGAAATCCAACATTTCCTCCAGGGTTTCCCGTGCAGAGTTGGGAAGACACGCCCAAAGTCCTGTAGGCTTTTTGGTGACGCCGTCCACACCATCTTGTGCACTTAGGCTTGTGATAGACCTGTACACCAGTTGAAATGATAGAGACAAGACCAGAGTTGGGCATAAACTAAACATTCTACAGTTCAGGACCTTGCAATCCGCAGGACCTGTCAAAACATCATAAAGTTACGCTCATGTTACATTTACCCAAGTCATATTTTGATGATCTGAGCCGTTTATATTTCTATGATCTTCCAATTATCTTCTTTTTCCTATTAAAATAATGACGTAACGATTTGACTTACTATTATATCCCAAATTCACAAGCTGAATCACATCGTGTTTTGCTTTGAGCAACAGGTATAGACAGCTTAATTTCTGAAGACCTCAAAACACGAGTTAAGCATATGTGAAATGAACGTGACCATTTTTTTTATAGATGCAATTAATTTAATCATTTCGGCCAAGATCTAAAACACAAACCTCCGTGTTTTTATGGTTTCACGGGGTTAACGTTGAAGTAATAATATAATTTCTTCTAGCTTCTTGTACACATCTAACTGTCTGAATCCACTCTTGGGGATTGTAAATCAGTGAATAAACGTACAGTGCACATCTAACTGAAAGGAAACACGGATAAACACGCATGGTAACAAGGGGCCTCCGAGCTTCATATTTGTGGCTTAAGGCCTCGCTAAGTCTAAATCAAGCTGAGATGGGATGGTCATTTCACCAGATCGTCAGACCTTGTAAGACCATCCTGCAGGGCACTGTTCTAGGAAGCAGGAAATGAGGGCAACGGAGGAAAAGATGGTAAGACAATATTTGAGAGTGGACTGGCATGAAACTGTACGAAACAATGAGAACCACAGAGCATAGAGAGAAATGGAGAAAGCTGGTCAACAGATCATGTATGGAAGCCTTACGACCCAGATGGTTTTGGAATAGGATATGATAGAAAGTCTGAATTTACACTGAAGAACCAGATGATTTTTTTTATTTATTGTAATTGCTAATACTGTTTGCTTCATGCTTCTCATAGGCTGGTCTTATTGTTCTTTACTTCGTGGCTTTCTTTACTCTGCTACTCCTAAGTCCTACTTTTCTCTGTGCTGTTTCTGTTTTAATCAGCCATGTGGCTTATAGATCATCATTGGTATTTCCATCGTTCTTAGCCTAAATAGCAATCCAATTCAATAAGATAGCCACTAAACTATATTATATCTCTTCCCTCCAAACCACGGGAAGGGAGCCAACGAAATAGAATATGATTGCGTCCCTAATCTGAAAGGAAAACAACAAGACCCATAACAATGCAGAGATGGCAGGAATCTCATAACGGATGGAAATCTACCCTCTTTGTAGAGAAGACTGGAGACACGGAAACTTGTACATGTGAAACTGCACCAAGGAATACATATCATGATCTTCAGCACTGCCCGAAGTACCACCAACAGAGAAATTCACTGGCTTGGAGCTTCAATCGAAACTGCACCAGACGGCAGCACAAACAGCGACATTTATACAGGCCTCTGGCCTCCTCATATGATACGTCTAGCACGCAGAACGCAGAAGAAGAAGAAGAAGAAGAAGACGAAGAAAGAAGAAGAAGACGAAGAAGAAGGAAGACAAGAAGAAGAAATAAGAAGAAGAAGCTGAAGAAAAAGAACTAGAGAGATAAAAATATCTCCCAGTAGGAAGGAAAGGAGATAGTTGAGTGGTCTCTGATTGGGATCTCCAACCCGGAAGATAACGACGACGACGACAACAACAACAACAACAACACAAGACTGACATCTTACTTGATGCTCTGGATATACAGCCCACGGCTTCTGTCAGTTCTGTGAACACTATGCTCCCACTCATGATGGGCTAAACTACTGGACAAATCCCGTCTTGACAAGGGTAGATGTATATCATCCCTAATCTTATTTAAATGTGCGTCAGAAATGCTGATGAACGCCAATCCCATTGGAGCATGGGATTGAACCCGGGAACCGGCACTGCTGGAAGATTTTTCAGACGTGGAAGATCTTCTATGCAGACGATGAACAAAGTCCATAGTGTTGGCACGGAGTCTGGGCAGCGCATTCATGGAGTTGTTCATTGACGCCTTGCTTGAACTCTTCTTACCTTTCTTGGCAACGGCCTTTAACAAATAGATTGAAACCATATTAATCTACCACCCTGTATGCCAGGATACTCATTTTTACAAATGAATCATTTAATCAGTTAGTCAAATGATCTGTCAGGATTAGAAATGCAGTTTCGGAAGTTCTGGCAGTAGAAACTGTGATGACAATAGTACGGTCATTGTGAGTTGCAGATTTTTTTTTTTTTTCTTACATTAGTGGGGTTTGGAGCTGCAACTTGGACAAAAATTTTCCCCAACTACCCAGTCCTAGATGATTGTATGGGTCATTTTTTGTACCCCAACGGTTAATAACTGAAAGCTAACTGCGTACTGCATGAAGAGCCTTGGTTTGGTCGCAAAGACTGACTTTGATTAAGTGTCAGACACTGAACATGCACTGTCTTGGACAAGAAAGTCCTGTTTTAGCATCAAAAACTGTTTGTAAACATTACCCTGCTGGATATCAAGAATCTTGGTTAAATGTTAGAGACGTACCCAATAACTCTGTGCAACATGAAGATCCCTGGCACCTACCTTAGAAAGCTGTGATGGAGAATTTATGATCATGTTTGGAGTGGAGGAGAAGAATAAGTTAGGAGAAGGACTGTCGGGTTTCAAAGTTTCAGGCGTTTCCGAGAGCATGACTGTTGTCTTCTGCTCCTCGTCTGTCAACGTGATCATAGGCACACTCTCCTGCCCCCATGAAGACTCTGAGGTCTTTTGTCGTCTGCGCCCATGTCTGAAGACACTGCCATCCTCTTGGTCTCTGCCACTTCTCTTAGATGTTCCACTCTTTCTTGAGACGGCGTCCTCCAGATCCTCTGCGTTTCCTCTTCCTAGCTCCTCAATGTCGATTCTTTTCGCTGGTTCGAGGTCTATAGAAATACAAGTTCAAGTTCAAGTTCAAAGATTTTATTAGGCCACAAGCAAACACTCATCACTTTACAATACAATTACACATGATCACAGTACACTCATTTCCACTCATCTATCAATTTACTCATGAAGCTGACATCAGAGGTGCGTTTTTGTTTCCTGCATATTCGTCTCGCTACTCTCAGACAACCAGTTCTTTACTGGTGGAGTTTAGACGTTAGATAGAGGGTTGCCAGACTTGCCTTGGCTGTTTCTGATTTTTGGCTCTTTTTAAACGCCCTTGGCTCCCAAATAACAGTCTGGCTCTTTGGCTCTTTGATAACAACTTCCACTGTCCGAGGGACGACCCCATCGTACTTAAAATAGGATCAGAGAAAACCAAACAAACGTAGTCCAAACTTTCGAGACTAAGTCATACATCACGATATCAATACAACTATGAGATGTGCAAGTTGCATCAAGTTGCATAGGCCACATCAAGTAAAATAACCATCTCTAACGGTATAAGCTGTTTAATATGCACTTGGTTGCACATAAGCATGTTGTAGGTGCACGTAAGTGTGTAGCTGGGAGAGGAGGGGAAGGGAAGGGAAAGGGGCCTCTGTGTGTGTGTGTGTGTGTGTGTGTGTGTGTGTGTGTGTTTTTATGTGTATGTATGTGTGTTTGTGTNGTGTGTGTGTGTGTGTGTGTGTGTGTGTGGTGTGTTTTCGAAAATACGAAAGTGCTTGTCTCTGTATAGCCTGCATACTTATTGTACTCTTTTCAACTGATATGTGTGCATATCTGAAAGAATACAAATGTAAATAATTCTATTTAAATGCCTAGAGCCCTCTAAAGAGGATAAAGCATTATACAAATGTAATCTGTTTGTATTATTGTTAAGCCTAAAAACGGGCAGCTCTAGAGCTGTACATTGTGGTTGTACGGTCCCCAAAGCCAAAGGAATTTATTATCTATTGAGCAAAATTGTAAGGAAGCCAGGACGGTGTTTTGTGTGGTATGTGATTGATTTGTTCCCAGATTACGCGATTCAGAGCAATTGAATGGTTACGGCGTTAGACTCAAGATCAAACGGTCTTGTGTTCGATTCCTTTCTTGATCATGTCATGCTGCAAGTGTCTTGCGAAAGCATTAGTGTTCCCGCATTCCTCAATTTATCCATCAATAAAATGAGTACCTGGCTAGAGGCAGAGAGTTGTACTGTCAGGGTGCTAGTGATCAGTGTCTGTATATGGCAGCAGCGCTCTATGCCCCTCCTCTAAAAGGAGCTGAGAATGCTGCTGACGGACCATGATGATATTATGATGATGATGATGTATCTATTGATAAAGGCCTTAGAGCCAAGACGTTTAGATGTAATTTTCGGTCTTAATTCTTTACCAGATTTTAAATAAATTCCTTGAATTAAGGCTGAGCTTTTAATTTTTCTCAGTTTTAAATGATGATGATGATGATGGTGGTGATGATATGATTGCGTAACCACTATGTTTATAGGAATGGATTTTATGCTAACTTTGTACAAAGAAAGCCCGGTGAACTACCTCTCTTCCCTTGGAGCTTTGTAGCCTTCAATATCACTATCAAACTTTGTTGTCCCTCGTCATGTATATATCGAGCAATTCTGCCAGGAGATAAAGGGAAACACGCAAGAACAAATACTGTGCTATACCTAGAGGTCGGACAAGCGCTCCGAATACCATTCCGTTCAGGACGATTGCTCCGAGTATCAAAAGTGTCCAGCTCCAGTTGTACTCATCAAGCAAGAGATCCGTCATTGGGGCCAGAATAAATGTTCCGATTCCAGATCCACACACAGCGATACCAGTGGCCACAGCTCTTTTCTCTTCAAAATACACACTCACAGCGACGATGGCTGGCAAGTACATCATACCGAATCCGATACCTGAGAACAGAGTAATCAGATAAAGTAATCAGTGTGTTGTTGGTATTCCCAGATAAGAGTATGTGTATTTTCTATAAAAGACCAAACATGCATAAGACAGAGAACTCTTAAGAAAAGTATCACAGAACAAACTTGAAAGAATATCCAGATTTATTATGATTATTACAAAAACCTATAATTCAAAATATTAATATAAGATGGACGGCATGTGCGAGCTTCACTTCTGTATTTATTGCAACTTCAAAGTACATACTGTATATATATGTATTGTATTTTAATTGTTTATGAAGATGTTTTGTCTAATCTGTTCGTGTCTATTCCACCATTTATTACATGTGATGTTGACCGCCCTAATACCGTCAAGCACGGTCCGGGCATGCATAATAAACTTGTTAAACTTGTTGTTTGTTGTTAGCTTTGACAACATTGCCATCGATGCCATTCACCGGACTCACTCTAATCATTAGGTCCATCTGAAGGAAGGGCCTCACTTG
Source organism: Ellobium chinense (assembly GCA_033807755.1). NCBI lineage: Eukaryota > Metazoa > Mollusca > Gastropoda > Ellobiida > Ellobiidae > Ellobium > Ellobium chinense. Next base: position 861,457 of record JAWQUT010000055.1, read on the forward strand.
TATAAATCAAGATGTAGAAGCAAATCAGCTGTGATGTAATACAAATTCAGCAGCATCATATCGAGGAGTCTGATTGATTGCTATGACTTGAAATAATTGTTTTCATTGGTTGACAGAAGTGTCTTTGAATTTCTTGTAAGTTAAACATAACAAATCTGTAGACTTACCTTCATAATATTAACAAAGTTTAACGAGGTTAATTTACAGAAAAGCTCAGACATGCACATACAATAGACAAATGACGGGACAGCGTCAAATAAAAATTTAGTGAATAAATCAGTACACAATCAATCGATCAATCAATCATACAATTAATTAACCAATCAATTAACCAATCATTCAGTCAGCCTATCAATTTACATATTATTACTCAGTCAAGCAATAATCAGCCAGTCCATCATCACCAACATTACCACCACCATCACTGCTGCCTACACCACAAACACCACTGCTGCCACACCACCACCACAAAAATACTGCCACTACAATTTCTTTTACCAACATCACCACCACCCTTGCTGCAAACACCACCATCCCTGCTGCTGCTGCCGCCACCACCATCATCGCTGCTGTAAACTCCACCACCACAACCACTGCTGTCACCACCACCATCACTGCTATCACCACTACCATTGCTACCACCACACTACCACTGCTGTCACCATCACCACTGCTGCTGCCAATACCACCACTCAGCTATCACCACATCACCACCATCACTGCTATCACCATACCACCACCACTGCTACCACACAATACCACCACGTTTATCACCACATCACCACCATTGCTGCCAACATCACTGCCACCACGACTGTCACCACCGCCGCCACCACCACTGCTCATCACCTCCAAAGACTCCATATGTCAGAATCAACATAGTGACATCTACACTCCACGAGCTGACGATGTATGCCAGGCCGGCCACAAAACTGCCGGCAACAATGATCGGTCGACAGCCGAACCGGTTGGTAAGGATACTGACTACGGGACCTGTGAAAAGCAATTAATGCTAGTAACTATATATGGATAGTTGTTCATAAATACAAAGTATCAATTTAGCAGCTGCTAGAAATGTCACATTTTATGGGTCGTTTGAATTAATATGCAAAAGAGTGGTACAACATTAAAAACTTTACGATGACGTGCAATCAGTTTATGGGGTGGTAAAATTAATAAGTGATGAGTTGGTATAAATAGTCAACTTAATACGTTGGAACAAGTTATAAAAATTATGACGCAGTTTATGAATTGGTACAGATGGTCAATTTAAGGGGAGTAATTCATTTCTTATGCATTTTTAATTTCTTAGCATAGATACAAATACAGTTTTTTACAGTTTCGCCTGGAAAAATAGAGAGAAAGAAAGAGAGAGAAAGAGACAGAGACAGAGACAAAGACAGACAGACAGACAGACTGACTGACAGACAGACAGACCGATCAACAGAAGACAGACAAAGAGAGGGAGAGTTTATATATATAAATATGTATATATATTTATAAAGAAAAAAGGAAATGTTAAGAAAGGAAATGGGACGAGAGTACGGGGAAAAAAAGCGAAAGAAAGGAGCAGTGAAAATCAGGAGAAGAAAGAAGGAATAAGAGAAAAGTAAGAAAGAACGAAACAAGAAGTGAAAGAAATGGGGAAGGAAAAAAAATGGAAAAAAAAAGGACAAACAGAAAAAAGAATGAGTGAGAATTGCTTAGCCTTACCAATAACAAGATAGATTCCAACTTGTAGTGAACTGGCTAAAGCTATGGTGCTCTTGGGTGCCTCGAACACCTTCTCAAACTGACCCAGGAAAAGTCCAAACGTGTAGGTGAGACCGTCCACAATAAGACTGACCACCATGGCGCTGATGACAATAACCCAACCCCACCTGGGACAGTGAGGAGAAGGATAATTTTTCATGAACGTAGGGAAGAACAGATACGAGCTTCAAGAAGGATAGTTCCAACAGAATATCTCATCAGTTACGCCAATTTCTGAAAGGTTAAAACTTTCACTAATATAATATAAGACGATCAAGATCTATAAGCTAACTTAAGCAGTTTTGTTCCTTTGTGCTATAGATGATGGAATGAAATGATATTCAGGTGGAGTAAAGAAATTCCTGCATTTGTTTTGATTAAACAAACTTCGCAAACTAATTTTGAAGGATTGGTGGAATAGGAAGCATAGTGTATTTATTTCTTTTCATCCTTT